>JAMXBD010002716.1:0-168773 GCA_024138025.1 Combretum micranthum | reverse complement strand
TTATCACCATCTTGAAATGATGATTTCTGATCATCTTGAATTTTCTAATCATCACCATCTTAATCTTGATCCCATCTTGAAGGATGATTTTGATTTTGGTCTTGATCACCATCTTGAATGATGGATTTGATTTGGTCATATCTTGAATGGATGGATTTGGAATTTGGTCACCATCTTGAAAGGATGGATTTGGAATTTTGGTCACCATCTTGAAAGGATGGATTTGGAATTTTATCAGTACTAGACTATCTGTCGAGTCTAGACTGAGGGGTACACAATTTTTAATCCACTGGGTTTTTTTTTTTTTTTGGTTTGAGGACATGACAATTTTGGTTCCATATCCAACATTGATGATCAAAAAGCATGCTTCAATTTTCTTTTTCTATCAAAATTAGTTATCCTTGCAGTAATATTTTCTTCTAAAATAAGAACAGTCAACAGACCAAACTGTATAAATGCATTCATTCAGCATTATAAGATGCTCAAATTTCTTTCTCTGATGATTCAAATGGTGTTTGGTTGGAAATTTATTTGGAAGAATTTTGTGGGTCAGGCTTTGATCCGACTTCAAGAATTTCAGGGATATCAACTTTGCTTATAATTAATCAAAATAAAATCAATTGATCACTTGAAATGACAAATTTTATTGATCAAGATAATACAACTTTACAGCATCTGAGTTCACAGGATCCTTTAAATCGGGTCCATCCATTTGGGAAAGGATTAATGCTCCTCCCGACAAGACCTTCTTCACTATGTATGGTCCTTCATAATTTGGTGTGAACTTTCCCCTGGAATCTTGCACATTTGGCAGTACTTTTCTCAGAACCAAATCACCTTCTTGGAAATTTCTTGGCTTGACTTTCTTATTAAACGCTCTAGCCATTCTTTGTTGATACAATTGCCCATGACACATGGCAGTCAACCTTTTTTCATCTAAAAGATTTAACTGTTCAATCCTTTGTCTAACCCATTCAGCTTCTTCGAGCTCTGTTTCAGCCAGTACTCGGAGTGAAGGAATCTCAACTTCTACTGGTAAAACGGCTTCAGTCCCATATACCAGGGAATAGGGCGTTGCCCCAGTTGACACTCTTACAGAAGTTCGATACGCCATCAATGCTAATGGGAGCATTTCATGCCAATCTTTGTATGCAATTGTCATCTTCTCAATGATTCTCTTGATGTTTTTGTTGGCGGCTTCTACTGCTCCATTCATCTGTGGGCGATATGGAGTGGAATTCGGTGTTTAATCTTGAATTGCTGACATAAATCAGTCATTGCATTGTTGTTCAGATTTGTACCATTATCGGTAACGATACTTTCTGGAGTTCCATATCGAGCAATGATATCTCTTTTGATGAATCGCACCACAACGGCTTTTGTCACACTGGCGTATGAAGCGGCTTCAACCCACTTGGTAAAGTAATCGATTGCAACTAGTATGAATCGATGACCATTTGAAGCTTTTGGCGAAATTGGCCCAATTACATCTATTCCCCACATTGAGAAAGGCCATGGTGTCGACATTGACTGTAATTCCTTTGGAGGAGCATTTATCTTGTTTGCGTAAATTTGACATAAATGACAAGATCTCACATGTTTGATACAGTCCGATTCCATGGTTAACCAGAAATATCCTAGCCTCATAATCTTTTTAGCTAGCATATATCCGTTCATATGAGGTCCACATACTCCCTCATGAACTTCTTCCATTAGTTTTTGAGCTTCTTTTTCATCTACACATCTCAACAGGGTTGTATCGAACGACCTTCTGTATAGGGTATCTCCACTTAACAAGAAATGACTTGCCAGACGCCTCAATGATTTCTGATCCTTTTTTGTAGCACACTCAGGATAGCTACCTGTTTGCAAGAAAATTTTGATATCTTGAAACCATGGTTCACTTGACTCAATCACGCACAGAATGCGGGTTCACTTCTTATTCGGACTTGCAAAGGTCGTATTCTTGCTCCTTCAGTGAATTGGATTAAAGAGGCCAGAGTAGCCAATGCATCAGCAAATTGATTCTGAGTTCTCGGCACATAAGTGAAGGAAATTTCTTTGAATCTTCCTGCTAACTCAGCCAAGTGATTATGATAAGGAATCAACTTGGGATCCTTAGTTTTGAACTCGCCTCGAGTTTGGAAAATGATAAGTGATGAATCTCCAAACACTTCGAGCTCCTCGATATTCATTTGAATTGCCATTTCTAATCCCATGATGCATGCCTCGTATTCCGCTACATTATTTGTGTAGGGAAACATTAATCTGGCTGATGCCGGGAACTGTTCTTCTTTCGGCGAGATGAGGACTGCCCCTATTCCACACCCGTATACATTGGCTGCTCCATCGAAATACAACTTCCAACTGTTGCTTTCGGTTTCTGTTTCTGCTATCCTGATACCTTCATCTGGAAACTGATCTTGTTCCTTCAATTCTTCATCATCAACTGGGCTTTCTGCGAGTTGATCAGCTAAAACTTGTCCTTTGACTGAACTTTGACTTACATAAGTGATATCAAATTCAGAAAGCAGCATCTGCCATTTCGAGATTCGACCAACCAAAGCCGGTTTGCTTGCCAAGTATCGCAATGGATCATGCTTCGTAATCAACTCGATCGAGTAGAAGAGCGTATACTGCCTAAGTCTGTGCATAACCCATACTAATGCACAGCAGGTCTTTTCTATCTCTGAATACTTTTGTTCTCCATTTGAGAATTTCTTGCTTAAGTAGTAAACAGCTCTTTCTTTTCCTTTCTCATCTTTTGCCCGAGCACACAACCCATGGATTCAGGAAGAATCGTCAAATACAAGAACAACGGTTTCCCCGGTTTTGGAGTAACCAGTACTGGTGGATTTGTCAGATATTGCTTTATCCGATTAAAGGCTTTTTCACATTCGTCATTCCATTCAATTAGGGCATTCTTCTTCAGCAGTTTAAACAGCGGTTGGCACTTATCAGTCAACTGTGATATGAATCGAGCAATGTAATTCAACCTTCCCAAGAGGCCTCTGATTTCTTTTAATGTTTTTGGTGGAGGTAAATCCTGAATTGCCTTGACCTTATCAGGATCGATTTCTATCCCTTTTTGGCTAACCATGAATCCTAATAATTTTCCAGATGTCACTCCGAAAGTGCATTTTTCTGGATTCAATTTCAACTGAAACTTCCTTAATCTTTCAAAAAGCTTCCTTAATACTACTACATGATCCTCTCCTTCCTTTGTCTTGGCGATCATGTCATCTACATATACTTCCACCTCTTTGTGCATCATATCATGAAGTATAGCAAGCATTGCTCGTTGATAAGTTGCCCCGGCATTCTTGAGACCGAAAGGCATGACTTTGTAACAAAAGGTTCCCCAGGCTGTAACGAATGTGGTTTTGACCTTATCCTCTTCGGCCATTAATATCTGATTATACCCTGAAAATCCATCCATGAATGAAAATAGATGATTTCCAGCGGTATTGTCCACTAAAACATCAATGTGAGGCAACGGGAAATTATCTTTCGGGGTTGCTTTGTTTAGATCTCTGAAATCCACACAGATTCTCACTTTCCCGTTTTTCTTAAGTACTGGCACTATGTTTGATACCCAATCCGAATAATCAGAAACCTCAATGAATCCTACTTCAAGCAACTTTTTTACTTCATCCTTGATTTGGAGGAGTAAATCTGGCCTAAATCGCCTTAATTTTTGCTTTTTAGGTTTAAAATCCTCCTTTGTTGGCAATTTGTGAACCACAATGGATGGGTCTAAACCGGGCATATCGCTATACGACCATGCAAAAACATCCAAGTATTCGGCTAGTAACTTGGTTAAATCTTGTGCCGTGCTCTCAGGCAATTTTCCCCCTATCCTCAGATTCCTAGGGTTTTCGCTTGTTCCCAAATTAATCACTTCAATGGTTTCGGGAATTTCAATCCTTCCTTGTTCAAAATTTTGCCAAATTTCTTGTGTTCTAAATTGATAATCAATATCATCTTCAACGTCTAACCCAGTAGAGTTGAGGTGATATTGATATTTTCATTAATTATACGCGCGAGATATCCCTGAACTTCATCACAATTGTCGATCTGGTTGAATATGAATGAGGAATGTATGAGAATATGTGAAAACACAAACAGAAATAAATTTCATTAAACTGGGACGGTGTTTAAGTACACTTATTTGAGCATCACATAACACTGAAAAACACAAAACACAAGTCTAGTCTTAGATAAGTTCTTACTTAAAAGACTTAATACTAGCGCAAGGCACAGAGAACCAATTTCTCAAGACATTTCTTTGGATGAAGCATCTTCTCTTGATATCATCTGGCTGCTGGATATGATGTGGCTTTGGAAAGGAATGGCTGATGTGAGGGATTTTGATAATTGGATCATACTCCTTGTCGAGCTTCCTCCTTCTCATTTGGTTTTTCATTTCCGCCACTTCAGCACGAGTGGGGGAATAACCCAGTCCAAAGGTTCCCACCTGAGCTTCTTTTTCATCATTCATCATACAGACTTCGTCAAACATTTGGAGCCCGAAGTCTTCTTCTCCTTCTTTTCCAATGTAAGGGACAGCCGTCTCTTTGTAAATGGCATAATCCTGTTCTCCCATAACAGTGATGAGTTGACCATTGGCTATGAACTTAACCTTCTGGTGCAGGCTTGATGGTATTGCCTGGCAGCATGGATCCATGGTCTCCCCAACAGATTGAATGTTCTGGGGATATCAATTACTTGGAAAGGAATAATGAAAGTTTGAGGCCCGATGGTGACTTCTAACTCCACTTCACCTATATATCCCTTTTTGACCCATCAAAAGCACGAACCACAGTAGAGCTTGGTTTGATGTCTGACGGTTCAATCCCCAATAGGCTCAAAGTGGCTAAGGGGCATACATTCAAAGAGGATCCGTTGTCAACTAATACTCGAGAGATGATCTTTCCACAGCTTTTGACTACAATGAAGAGGGCTTTGTTATGTTGACCCCTTCCTCTCCCAGTTCTTCAGATGAGAAACTGATTTGCTCATTTGCAAAGATTGATTATATGCCCCAAGGCTTCTCTGATACACCTTCTGGAACTTTCACTTCTTCTAGGGCTTTGAAAAGAGCCTCACGGTGTACATCAGAGCTAATCAGCAGACTCATGAGCGATATTTGGGCAGGTGTTTTAACCAACTGCTCAACAACTTTGTATTCACTTGCTTTCATCAGTTTTGCCAATGCTGACTTCTCTTCATCTTTCTTCCCTTCTTCATTTTGCTGCTGTGGCATATTCACAGTTGCATTCTTCCCGGTCGACTCATAAACTCTTCCTGAGCGAGTAGGCCACCAACCATGGCCATTGAAGCATGATTAACCGCTTTATAATCAAATGGAGCGGCTTTATAATCACTCACAGCAAGGGGTATCTGAAAGGTATAGCTCTTGGGCTTTGATGAAGTTGATCCATCTTCACTGCCTTTACCTATCTCGATTTTGATGGATCTAGGTCCACCTCCGATCACACAGCTCTTCTGGATCCGGAATTTCAGCGGTAATCATATTGATAACCGGTCCATGGTTCGGCAATGGGTTAGTAGAGACATTTGGAGCTTCAATGAAATCCAACTGGATGACTTTTGCATCAATGAGATCTTGGATTTTATGCCTAAGCCTCCAGCAATTGTCTGTTGAGTGCCCGATTTGCCCCATGTGATATTCACACTTCAGCTCAGGATTGTAATTTTTAGGCCTGTAGTCTTCTTTAGGCACTTCGAGGTTGATCAGATTATCGGCCCTTAGTTTAGCTAATACTTGGCTAAGGGGAACCGGAATTCGAGTGAAGTTCCGCCTGTTGAACCTTGATTGTTGATTTGGGACTGCACTTTGTTGAGTCTGATCTTATTCTGATTTTGATTTGATTTGTTGACAACACAAATGACTTAGTGGGGCCAGTTGCACCCGAAGTGTTGACCATGCTGACGGTTGAATCTTTTCCTTTGTATGGGACATTTCTTGGTGCAGTATATTTCTTTTCTTGTTGCAATTTTCCTGCTGAAATTGCATTCTCAATCCTGCATCCAGCTACCCACTTCTGAGAAGCTTGCTGATGCATGCCCAACCAGATGGGAAAAGAAAGGTTCCTCTAATGTGTTGATAAAAGTGAAAGTGAGGTCCTTTTCAGGCATCGGGGTGGTGATCCTTGCAGCCAATGCTCTCCAGCGCTGAGCATACTCCTTGAAAGTCTCTTCTTTCTTCTTCTTCAGATTGCTTAAATCCCACACCGAGGGCGCCATCTCAATGTTAAACTTATACTGATTAAAAAATGCCCTAGCCAACTTGTCCCAAGTATCAATTTCCTGATGGTCTAATTGGGCGTACCAGGCCAAAGCAGGACCAGTAAGACTGTCCTGGAAGGTTTGCACCATCAGCTTGTCAAATTTGCATATTGCCCCATTCGTCGTACATACAATCTGGTATGCATATTAGGACAACCTGTCCCGTCATATTTTTCAAATTCGGGTGCCTTAAATTTCTCAGGGAAGGCACCTTCCTCATATTGAGGCAAATTCAGGATCGCGGTTTGATCAAAACCATCGAACGTCTTCATTTTCTCAAGCAGTTTTCTCTCCATCTCTTTAGCCTGAGCTTCCAGTTCCTTCTTCAACTCAACCGCATTAAACTCATTTGGTGGCTCCTCTTGCTGAATAAGCTGTCCCTCAATTTCTTTTCCTTTCCGTGCCCCTGAGGAATCTTCAGAAGTTGTGGGGGTCTTAAGTTGTGCAAGACTTTGTGTTAAAGCCTGCATCTGTCAGCAATTCCAAGGAGGGTTTGTTCCATGGTGTTGAGTCTTTGCTCAGTGGTCTGGTCTGTGGGGTTGTTCCCGGTGTTAGACATCTTAGCTCGGGATCTGGTAACAACAGGGCTCCTAACCGGCTTGGGCGCTATCTTTCAAGTTTTTGACTTAAACTCGAATTTGCTAGACCTGGACATTTATTTTTTATTAATATACTTTAAAGAATAAATGAATGAATTAATATACATATGCAAGAATGTAGATATGCTATCACACAGATGCAAATGGGGATATGACCAATGATTTAAAAAAACATCCAATGGAGTTGTATTAAAAGATAATGTTCTTTAAAATATTCTAAAGACATAACAGAAACTTCTAATGGTTTAGAAACCTTATTCCTAGTGACTGAATCTAAACTACTTTCTAATGGTTTCAAAAACATTGATTCCTAGGACTGATCCTAAACCAGTCTTCTTGTCTTAGTGGGGCAGACGATCTTGTCTTCCAGGGCTAGAATTTTCTTTCGAGCTGCCTTCAACTCGGCCTCTAAGAATGCAATTCTGCTTCCAGCACTTTGCAGGCGATCCACCATTTCCCTCTCTTTCTTGGAAATCTCGGTGACATACTTCCAGGCGAGCCGAAACAGCTTCCATGTAAGCAGTTGTTTCAGGGTCAGGTTCCGATGGTGCTGGTTGAAGGACATCGGGAGCTTCATATTGGATATCCTTATTTTTCTTCATTTGGCTAGCCACATACCACCTGGTTGCTCTATACTTCTTGGTTTCCTTACTTTCTGGCTCGATTTCGAAAACTGGCTTCACCTCTCTATTTTCCCATATGGCTCGGATTTGATTCAGCTTGAATTCTTTTGCTGCTAGGATTTTGGTTGGATCCAGATAATCAAGAGTGACTCGCTCCAAATTAGGCTTGACAGTAATATCTTGCAGCATACCATACTGTCTGATAACACTTGAGGGTAATAACCAGTACAGCCGGTGAGTCCAATTAGGGGCACCGCCATGTATTCCTTGCAACTTAGGATGGCAACAGGGCTCTTGAACCAGCGAGCTTGCCACATCATGTCTTCAGGTGGCATGTCTTCAAGAATGGCAATTATATCCCATAGAGGATGATCATTTTCCATGTGGACCCTTTCAGCAAAAGATTGGATGAGATCATATTTCAGACTGATGAGGGATCCATTAGCCAATTCTTTTCCATAGTGCTTAATGTGGCTAGCAAACCAAACCATCAGTAAGTGCATGCTTGCTTTGAATTTGCCCCGTCCTTTAGTCTTGATGTGGTTCAGACTACGGACTTGTTCGGCTAGAAGAGCGGGAACATAGGATTTGCCAGCTAAATATTGAGAAACCAGCTCTATGACCCGGAAGTGGATGAACAAGTTGCCATTAGGGAAGAGGATGGTTGCAAAAGCAGCTACTATGAAGGCATTAACCCGGTTTTCTTCCCAAACTTCAAGTGGTACACTGAAAATGGCTCGGTTGCTTTTAAAGTATTCAGGGGTTCCAAACCAGTCCATCAGTGTGGTTAGCCGGATGCAATATTCATTGCAATCATTGATGGCTTCAATTATTGGTCCCCTCTTGATCCCAAAAAATTCTGAGATAATACGGACCGGGCTATGGTTGAAGTTCGGAACATAGATACCTTCAGAGGTAGGAGGTGCTTGGAGTAGTCTAGTGTACTCCTCAATGGTCGGGCTAAGTACATGCTGACCCAAACGGAAGACAACTTCTTCAGGTTCCCATAGATGAGTGAGGGCTCGGAACATGGTGAATGGAACATGGATTTTGGTAGGCTGAGGATTGGGCCTAACCTATCCTCAATGAATGATTTTGGACCGGACTAAAACTGACAAACCATCGGTCCAGTAGGAGCATTGGATCTTTGAAAGGTTCCACTCGATTTTCTCTAATAAGGCGAGCCCATAAGCTACCGCTACTGTCGGTTTCAGTACTTGAAGACATCATTTTCTGGAAATTTTTTAAAATATAAGCTAATATTTACAAAATTTTTGAATTTTTTGATAGCTTTTATATTTTTTAGAATTTTCTTTTTTTTTTTAGTATTTACATATGTTCATTTATATTTCAACTCCATTTTTTAGAAAAAGTTGGTCATATCCCATGCTAATGAATGCATGATTTGGTAAGGTTCTATAGGTCCCCGATTTAGTGGTACTAAACCGGAGTGGGAGGACATTTCTTGATCTAGAGGGTGGAAAGCCACAGCCCCGACCTTACTTCGTCCTCCTCGCTTAGGCTCTTAAGACGGCCCTGGTACGACCGTATCTAGCACACAATCATGCTAATGCAGATGCAAATGCAAATACTTAAATAAATAAACAAACAATAAGCTTTTGCCTTCTATTTTACATACCTGCAAGGTTAGTATATATTTACAAAACAAATATTCAAAATAATATACAAATAATCATATATTCACATGATAATTTACAAAAAATGAGCAAGGATAAATTTAAAATTTATAATTCCTAAGTGGCTAGCCTTCTCTTTTTTTTTAAAAAATAATTCAAATATTCCCCAGTGGAGTCGCCAAGCTGTCGAGCCTGGATTTTCCCACTATCTGGTTCATTTCCCTAACCCGATTCACATTAAACCCGAACCCATTTAACATGAATCCTCGACTAGGGGTTAAGAGAAATTTTAATTTTTGAAAACTTTTTAGAGTCGCCACCTGATATAAATCGGGAAAAAATAAAAAGCTAGGATCAATGGGTCGGTTGATCCTAACTTAGCTACTAGTCTGCGAAAAAATTTGATTTAAAAAAAAAAAACTTTTAAAACCAGATATCATGGATTCGGGGGCTAACCTATTAAAACCAAATGGTTACCACTTTTGGAATTTTAAATTTATAATATCCTTTAGATGCTCAAAAATTCAAGTAAAAAATTTACAAGTCACATTTTTTGTTTTCTTTTTATATTTTTTTATTGCTAAAAAATTTCACAAAAATAACCAAAATGATAAACAAAAAGTATTTTTTCATTTTTTATTGTCGCCCCGTAGATGTCTACGTACTCGCTAATCGAGATCAGACAAAACGTAGTTATTTTAAAAAAGAACTTAATTTGTTGATCAATTTTATATTTTTGAACTATTCTCACTTTAAGTTCATTAAATTTTGAATTTTTATGAAAATCATTTTTGATGATCCTATGATCTAATCAATTGATTTTTTATTTTATGAAAACATATTTTTTCTAAGTCCAAAAATCATTTCTTCTAAAATCATTTCATGATAATTCATGGCTAATTTTATGCTACATGAAAAATCAATGTGATTAAACTTGAATGAATAGTTTCGTAGCAAATTTATGAAAATATTTCGATGAAAACTTTAATTATTATTTTCATAGTAAATTTATGAAAATAATTTGATGAAAACATTATGATTATTTTCATAGCAAATTTATGAAAATAATTTGAACAACTTAATAATTATCTTCATAGCAAATTTATGAAGATAATTTGATGAAAACTTTTGATTATTATCTTCATAGCAAATTTATGAAGATAATTTGATGAAAATTTGAATAATTTTCATAGACAATTTATGAAAATAATTTGATTAAGCTTTAATAATTATCTTCATAGCAAATTTATGAAGATAATTTGGTAAAAACTTGATTGATTATCTTCATAGCAAATTTATGAAGATAATTTGATGAAAAAAATTGATTAATATCTTCATAGCAAATTTATGAAGATAATTTGGTGAAAAACTTTATTATTTTCATGATTCTCAAAAAATTATATTTAACAATAATTTATTCATTTTCATTCATCTCATTCATCATTCATTAAAGTATATTTGAAAACAAATTCATTTTTTTTATTCAAAAAAATTCAATCATTTTTTATTCAAAAACAATTTTGGTTTTGGAAAACCCATTTTTTTCATTTTTATTTATTTTTTCAAAATTCAATAATCATCAAACATTCACAACATGTTCAAAATATATTATCAACATTATATTACAAATACAATACATTAAAATTATTTTTCATGCATCATCTACACATTTCAAAATCAATCCATGTACATAAAATATTCAAAAATGTCAAAAATTACTAAAACAAGTAAATTTATATGAAAAATAATTATTTTGATTTTTCTGGATTTTTCTGATTTTTTTATGAATTTTTCTGAATTTTTTACTATTTTTTCCTATTTTCCGAAATTAATTATATAATAAAAATATAATAAAATAATGTGGACTGACCTGGGCCGTTAGATCTCTCGGATCAGATCTAGAGCGTTGATCGCGTTTGCTTGATCTGGACCGTCTGATCTCTTGACTTTCAATCTGGAGCGTTGATCTGCTTGATCAAATCTAGGCCGTCTGATTTGGATGATTGAATCTGGACCGTCTGATCTGGTTGATTGAATCTAGGCCGTTGATCTGCTTGATCAAATCTGGACCGTCTGATCTGGATGATTAAATCTGGACCGTTGATCTGCTTGATCAAATCTGGACCGTCTGATCTGGATGATTGAATCTGGGCCGTTGATCTGCTTGATCAAATCTGGACCGTCAGATCTGGATGATTGAATCTGGACCGTTGGATCTGCTTGATCAAATCTGGACCGTCTGATCTGGATGATTGAATCTGGGCCGTTGATCTGCTTGATCAAATCTAGACCGTCTGATCTGGATGATTGAATCTGGACCGTTAGATCTGGGCTGACCGTTGACCGACGACCGTTGACCGACGACCGGCTGGGTTGGGATTCGGATTTCGGGTCGGACTTCGGATATCCATCGGGCGAGGAAGACGATGACCAACCTTTCGAGCGCTCGTCGGCCGTCCCTGGTGGTTGTTGTCCTCCACAAGCTTGTCAGCCCGACTTCTGTGGTGGTGGCGCGTCTGTTGGTGGTGGTGGTTCGCGCCCAGAACCACCGTGGACGGCGGTGCACGGTGGTGGCTAACGGCAGCTTCAATAGGAAATTTTCAAAAAAATTTGCAGAATTCAATTCGAACAAATTGATCAAATCTAAGCACACTTGATCACTAGAAACTAGTCCCTAAAGCTCCTCAAGCACTCAAATTGGATCGAAATTGATCAAAGATCTTCGAATTTCAAATTTTCTCTTTTAAGAACCCTAGATTCGAAAATTTTCGAATTCTATCTTTTTGATGTATTTTCTTGAAATTGATCTATGCCTTTTGCTCATGGATCACCCCTATTTATAGATCCATGGTTTGATTTCAGTTACAACTTTCATTTAATGAGATCCCGATTTTTCACAAAAAATTAAAACTGAAAATTGGAAGTCGATTCGTTGTAACCGATGAAATTGATGAGTAAATACTCGAATAGTCAATCCTATCTCTGTATAGGATCAAATTAATTGCCCAAATTCATCAAATTTGGTCGGCCAACATTGATGATCCTTTAAGCTTCCATAAATTTCGTAGTTTTTTCCCCAAATTTCAACCGACAAATTGAGACTCTTCGAGACTTGATTTTATCCAACATTCAATGCAATTACAATCTATTCCATGCCGACTATCAATCCACATAATCAATTTTGAAAAAAAACAATAATTACACACTCAAATCGTGATCCAAAGTGAGTGGTTTGGGTTGATTTCGAGCAAAAAATAAAGAGGAAGAAAGTCCAAAAATTTTGCATCCAAGCTGGTTCGAACCCATGACCTATGGCTTGGGCTAGGGTCTGGGTCAGTGGTCTTAACCATTAGGCCATTGGCCTGTGCCTGTTTGGGTTTGACAAATTTTGATTTTAAGGCTCATTCAAAATTCACAAAATAATTTTTGAAAATTTGTTTAATATATTATATCAAGCTCAAATAATTAATTTTTTTTCTATTTATTTTTATTTATTTATTATTATTTTTTTATTCAAAAATTCTTATTTTCTTCCTATTTACCTATATTTTTCTTTTTAATTACTTTTCCTATTTTTTTTTTTTATATGAGCTTGATGTAATACTAATTTTTATTATAAATTAGAGCCCTAAACTTGAGCAAAAATTGGGTGTCTACAGTAATGTATGCTATGTTAGTATTCTGAAGGCTTCTAAGAAGTGTACTTATATTGACTTGAAGATAATAGCGAGGATATGCCCTTAAGATTTAAAATCAACCATCTTTATGTTTTATGATAAGTATTCTGCTTGCTTTATTACTTAATCATTATCAATGTAAATTACGCTACTCCGATGCGTTCCCTTGGTTGTGATATACACCTTATACAGATATGAAAGCCTCTGCGTAACTAAGATAGTCATGCTTAGGCTTTAATATTATGTACAACAGATTGCCATGTTTAGGTTAACTCTCAGGACGTGACATCAAGCTCTCTAAAACATAGCCAGTTCGTCTACCTTGAACCACCCAAAACACACCAACATAACTCTATAACAACTCCATCATAACAACACCAATAAGCTTGGGAAAGGAAAAATAAGGTGAGTAATTTCGTTTTTTAGTTACTAGTGTGTTAGAACACTAGCTTAGACAATGTTTTGTTAATCCTAAGTTAGAAAACAACTAAAAAATGAAGTTTAAATCATCCAAAAACAAGGCAAGTTTCAATAAAACCCTAGTTACACCTTTTAAATTCAACAAACAAGGATTATGAACATATTGATGTGTTATAAGACGATATACGTATATATATATGTCATGTAAAAACACTTAGGAATAAGTTATAAACAAGTTAGATGTGAAAAATCATCAAAAATTGGATCAAATACGCGAGGAAGATGATGAATAGTAAAAAACACTTAAGCACGGGTACTACATGGCCTGATGAACTAGCCGTGTTCCTCTCGGCTCTATTTTTTTCCATAGCACCGTATTTCCTAGAAAAGCATAGCTAGTACGTGGCCGTGTACCTCTTGGCCTCAATTAATATATTAAAATTAAATTATAAAACCTATTTTAATTTCAAAATTAAAAATTATTATTATTATTATTATTCAGATCATCATTAATCTTAATAATATTGTTATTATTGATGTTATTAATATTATTCTTATTATTAATGTTATTATTATTACTACTAATGTTAATATTATTAGTAATATTATTAATGACATTATTATTATGATTATTATTACTATTAATGATATTATTATCATGTTTATCGTTATAATTATTATTAACATTAATGATTATTTTATCATCATTAATAATAATATTATTATGATTATTATTATTAAAGATATTATTATTATTATTATGATTACAAGCATTATTATTATTCTTATTGTCATTAAGATTACAATTATTTTTATTAATGTTATTATGAAAAATAATATTAATACTGTCAACATATTATTATTATTATTGACATTAAAATTAAAAATTATTGTTATTACTATAATGAATATTAATGTTAATACTATTAATATTATTATTAATATCAATATTATTATCATTATTACTAATATTAATATACTTTAAAAATAAGAAAAATTATAATAATTATGAAATACTTATTATATATATATATATAAGAATGGAAATTTAAACAAGTTAAAATTATGAATAACGTGATTCCTAAAAATGACAAGATATTTATATGAAGTAGATTAAAGAAACACGGCGAAACTAGATAATAGTAAATAAATATTAGTTACTATAATAGGTTAACTAAAGACCGACGTAAAAATGATAATAATAGTATTAATAACAATATCAACATATTAAATACAAATTCTACAACTACCTAATAAGAAAATATAAATATTCAATAAGATCAAGAAAAGCAAAATGAAAATAAATATTAAATCATAATTGATTATCATAGGATCATTAAATGATCAATATAGTAATAGGAAGTAAACCAAATACTAATATAGGACACTAAGACACTCATAGGAGTTTAATTATATAATTTATGTTGTATTGATGAATATTTCTATTCATCTCAATAGGTGATCTTGATACTTGTGAGGATTTCCTCATTGATTATTGGATTAGCCTGTATAAATAGGTGAGTAACTTTGATCTTATCACATTGTTTGTGCTTGTAGTATAGCTACACTTATAATAATATATTCAATTAATATGCATACGAGATTGGTATATTGCATGATGTATGGTGTATGCTTGATTTCCAAACTATACTATTAGAAGTGATAAATCTATTGTATGATAATTACTGTATGAAGCATGTTGATGATGTCTATGAATTGTATGATTACCTTAAACCTGGTTAAAAACCACTGGTACCATAAATGAAAGGAACATGCATTGCACAATTTACATAAGTAACATTTGAGTAAGTGGCAGCCTACTACGTGTTAGTGTTCTGGATCTATGGTAATGCTTGGTTTATCTAGGCAAAAAGCTCTTAGTTATTTGCAATATTATCTTAGTTCTATTGGTACCATAGGAAATAAATGGTAAACGAAGGACGCTGCTTATGGTATTACTTGAAATGACTAACACTTAATGGAGATTCTAAGGCTAAAAATAGGAAATGAGCGTTAAGATATAATAAACTTAAAATGATAAATAAAGTGAATATTGTTGTGTTCCTGTATGCTTAGTCTCTCCTGGATAGGTGGGTCATAGTATTGTGTTCCTTCCTAACCCCGATGAGAGGGTGTAAATCTTCATCTTGTTTTGATTCCGGATCTCCAAACTTATATTGTGCATATGATTGATTGTTGCATGGCATATGCTTGATAATTGAACTTGTTTGTTATTATTTGATGTGTGGTCTGGTCAGGTTATCTCGCTGAGCCCATGGTTTGCTTATCCCCCAACAGTTTTTGTGCAGGATTAATATTAGCTGGGATTGGGCAAGGAATATGTAAAGAGAGCTTCTTCAATGGACTTTATTGAAGATAAAAATATAAGTTATGATAAACTTAGAATGTAAATTAGATAAATTGTATAATAATTGAAATTTGTAAGTTGTAAGTTTGAAACCCTATTTTTACTATTTGGTAAGGGATACCAATTCTTTGCGATCTTGTAGAAAGTAGAAAATCAGATTTTATAATTGAAATCCAATAATAAATATATGCAAATATATCATTTAAATGATAGATATTAATAAATAGATAGAGTCTTATACACTCTGGCTTACAAGACGGTTTTCATATTATGGGTACACACGTGGTATGCTAGCTTTAGATTAATCCTTCTAGGCCCCCTTTTGAGGCGTGACATATTGCATATTCATGACTTGCATTTATTGTTAGGGATATTTATGATAAATAAAACCTATAGTCATTCTATTCCATGTATACTTCCAAACATAGGAATTGATTTGTCATTCCGAAACCCATTCAATTCCATTACAAACCATTCTATTGCAAACCATTTCATTCCAAATCATTTTGGTGTACCAAATGTGAAATTAAATCGTTTAGTCATAATTTGTTTCTTTATTTTGATTTCATTTCTTTAAGATTTAGGAAAATTCACCTCAATTCTAGTTCTTGGATTATAAAGTTTTATGTGGATATAATGTTATCTTTAGGGATGTATAGTTTGTATCATTATTTGTGATCTTTATAAATACTATTAAACTCCATTTGTCTTAGAGCCGCTCGATTCATAAATGACTGTCAAAGGTGGAATAGGGAACCTACTAAGGTTTTAGTTGTTCTTTAAAACTTTGGTATTTATATGGATTTAGGCTTGGTACATTTTATGCATAGTTTACTTAAAGAAATTTAATGATTATTCACATAGGATAACAATATTTGTCATATATCTTCATATCAAACTCTGTACTTATTATAGGGCTTCATTAGTAACATTTGATTTAACACATAATCTTAGGATGTTACACATTTGGTTTAATGAGTGTAAATTTTCACACCAACTAAAGTTTCATTTTTCCCCTTAATGTAACATATCTTTACTTCTATTTTATGAAATTTTGATTAGAGCATATGATCTCAATTTAAACTTTGTCTCCTCTTTCTATTACTAACATAAACATACATATATTGAGCAAATCTTAAATTTGGTGCCTAAATTTTACCAAACATTCAATTTGGTAGTAAACTTTTAAGTGGTCAATTAAATACCTAATTGAACTTTTTGTGGCTACCTATACTTCCTCTTTAATATTGTTTTCATTGCTTGCTGATGTGAAAGAGACAACCTCTCAATAAATTGCTTCTCCTAACACCATTTATCGCTAATAGACTATCTTTTCTACATCAAGAAACAAAACAAGTGGTATTAGTAAGGTATTACACATACCCACGAAATATTTGCTTAATCATTAAATTGTCCACTTCAAAATCTAGGTGCCAAATTGAAATTTTGTGCAAAGTTTAGATACCAAATTTGATATTTTCATAAAACGCACAACACACACACACACAGACACACATAGTCATAGAAGAATGTTTCAAATCTAACTACATTTGATTTTTGTTGAAGAATCAGACATGATTTTACTAAATAAACAAAGTTTTGGTTCTAAATCAATGTCAAGTAAAAGATCAACCTGTATGATTCTAAAGACTTTAATGCATGTCTGTAGGGAAGATAGTTTCATATATGATTTTTTCCATAAATTAACCTATGGCCATGGATAAGGTATCTATCTTATTTTATCATAAAAAGAAAATCTATGTAATCGCATAATTTCTCATTTTGGTAATTTCATTTATATTGGTTATATTTTTATCAATTTAAGTTAAAACGGTTCACATAAGTGGCCATTACAAAAGTCTATGTGTCTAATTTCTATGCTTTGATTTTAAATCACTACTAGGTAGAGAAAGTATTTATGATGGACTAATTATTAATACCTTAAGTTGTCACTCCCAAAGGGTATCCTAAACGTATCATCCCATTTGAGTCTAACTATAGCTTGGTTTTTGAATTGACATAATCTAGGGCTTTAGATAAGCACACTTGTATGATATTAGGTTACTCAAAGGGTGCGACATGTATATGTAGGACCAAGGTTGTATAGATTAAAAGTAAAGCATCAATGTACGTAATAACATCATGAGATAATAATAATCAAAGATACTCTTAGCACTATAGACTAGATATAATTAGGCTTATCACATAGTCTTAAAAGTACTTAACTAAGGAACATATTAAGCATAATTATATATACATACATATATATATAGTTGCTTAGGCTCCATGATGTCTCGCTCCCTAATCTAACCTCAAAGGATTCTTGTGTGTATGGGAGTGAGAACTCTCATGGACACCAACCAAGGACTACTCTTAAACTTGTGAAATCTATAAGGATGTGAGCAAAACCATAGCTTAATGAAATAACTAAATGATAAACACATTTCAAAGCATGGATATCTAGTATTGTTAATATACCTATGCAATGCAAAACTCAAACATATGGATACACACATACAAATTTGGATGACCGGAATCAAAACAGGATGGGGATTTACACCCTCTTATGGAGGTTAAGGAACCTAATAATCCTTACTAGTACCTAGGGGAATCAGAGAATACCAAGAAACTTTTTATTACAAAATTAGTTTTTAGAACTTATTTATTGCCTATAAACTGAGAAACTCACTAAGTATTACTTATTTCACGTAAAAACCATGGGTGGCATTCCTTACTTTACTAAGTAGTTATTGTGGATCTCATAAGTCTTATGATATCATAGGCGTAACCAGTATTCACTCATTGGATACCTTAATCACATCATAGGCTCAAAAGGTAATATGTAGCATTAATGACTACAAGTATGTAATGCTTATGCAAATGTGCTATGCATGACATTTAAATTTATTGCTAAGTAAAATGAAGACTAGTTTATGTGATCAGTCAACTATGTAGACATTCCTTAATTGCTATCAATTGAATAATAATACCACCAATTTGAATTATCACTTTGCTTAGGAACTTTGATCAATCAATAGCAATAAAACAAGCATAGTCCCAAATCCCCACACAAGTCATTTATTATATTTTTATTAAATGCATCTAACTACACAAACATATAACGTGATTAAAGTAAAAGTTACTCACTTTTCCATAGTTGCAATCAGAGTAGTATATCCGTGTCGGAAAGATAGTCTCACTCACTTATAAAAGATAAAGCATTAATGCTAGGAGTATATAACATTTGAGTGTAAATAGTCTTTTAAGTTAAGGTTTTTCACCACTATAGTCTTTCTTGACTATAACTAATCTTGTTTGGGTAACTACTACCTATTCCTATTACATAGGTTTCTTATTTGATTTATTTGTATAGCTAACCTAATTATTCTATTTATAAAGTATTTCTTATTAGGGGCTTTACCTCCTATTGAATTGGTAACCTTCTCATTGCTACTTTTGGACTCGGTAGGGCATCCATTTGCTTATATTAGCCTACATAGGCCAATGAGCCTCTGTTTTCATTATCTATATGGGCTTTTCTAATGTTTAGCTAATTGATTTCATTTTTTCACTTACTTACATCACATTATTCATAATTCCTAATGAATACTTAGATATTAGGCATAATTGTATCTAAATTTCCTATTGGCCAAATAATATCGTTTGAAGTGCATAATGTTGACTTTCTTTCTTTGATTCAATTCTATAGGATTCATATGTCGATCCCTTATCGACTTTATTGGTTTGTGTTGTAATTGAGCCATATCATGTATTTGCTTTTCCCATTTTAGTTTGATTTCATGCTATATTCTTAGTTTCACCATTTTAACACAATTTATCTCTATTATGCTTAATCAAATTAAGCATGTAGGACATTGTGGGCTTTGTTTTGCTTGTAGGGCTAGAATCTATTCATATTTAATTATGGTACTCTTCTTTCTCTATTTTTAATTTGTATTACGTGAGTTTCTAATCTTTGTGACCTAAAACATGAATTGACTTTATTTTACCCACAATTCTACATATGGTTCTAAACATTATGCTTGTATAATTCAAGTTTATACTTCTATTTCCTTTAAGATTATAACATTAACTAACATTTTAATATTATATGATGATGTTTCATTTAAATGCCATACTAATCCTACTTTCAAAATATGGCCGAAACATGTAATGTAGAGGCACCAAGCTTTCAATTGCAATTTTTCCTTTTAGATCATTATTAACACTTCTTCTTCTTCTTCTTCTTTGCATTATGTGAAATGAAAATAAGCCAAGTAAACATGGACCCTAAAATTATTCATAGCTGTGATTTCCATGTTTTTCATGGTGAATTTGTGTTTTATCAATCTTCCTAACTACTGATCCTTTGGTGTGTCACAATAATATAAAATTGGACCCTCCATTCCTCAATATATTGTTGTAATCCCAAATTTTTTCCTTAAGTTAAGTTTAAGAATTGAAATTAAAAATCGATATAAATTAAAATAAAAGTTAGTAATGAATGGTCTATTTAGTTACTTATATTAGCATGTGTGGAATGAGTTAAGTGAGAATAGAGACTTAAAGATTTCAATTGATCTATTTGAAATGTTATCAATTTATGTTATTTTCAAATTTTCTTATGAACTTATATTTCTAAATTTCAACACCTAAGTTATAATAATTTTGTTATAAATTATTTTATGAAAATTCTATTTAATTAAATTTCTAATTTAAATTAATCGAACTTTGTTCTAGTTTTAATTTCTTGTTTCTTAAGTTCTTGACATGAGAAGCCCAATTTTCATGTGAACTCAAGCCCAATTTTATATAAAACCAAGCGTATAGTTCAATTTCCTAACCTTAATTACAATGCATCTAACAACAGACTATAATTCTTTAAGATGCCCAAAAAGTCAAACTTTAGTTTATCAATATTTAGAGATAATTATCAAATTCAATTGACAAAATAACCCTATAAAATAGACTATTGTAGGCGCCACTTCCTCAAGCACATTACAACATTTCCTTCATCAATTTTTTTCTCCCAAATTATCCTAAACCCCTCTTAAGTTCCCATCTTCAAATCAAGACTAAATTAAGTAAAGTGCTCTTTACTATTTCTACTCATTCATTTGCTTATATTTTTTCTTTTATCAAAATAATCTTTATGTCAATGAGTCTATAGATAAAATTGAGGAAAGATTTGAAAGCAAAGTTGATCTTTATGTTTAAATGGGTCTTTATGACTTATAAGAGATAGGTACTAAAGATTGTTTTGTTAATCTTTTAAGATAAGTGAGTTTATTTAAAGTTCATGATGGCTAATGTTGAATACATAGATTATAAAGGATTTTGATGTTAAATATGTAAAGATTAAATGATAAAATTAGTAGTCTAAAACTAAATCATAAATATAATGGACTTTTGTTGATTTGATAGAGTTGATGTTATGTAAAGACAAGTGTAATCCCCCAAATTTTTCGCAATTCCTAGAAACAGTGCATGAATTAAGATACCGAATTGAAACCCTAAAAGCGGACCCGAGTTAAAACCAAACCCTAAACAAGATCAAACACGAGATTTCTTGGTCTTAAGAAAAAGAGAATCTTCAAAAACAAAAATATAAATAATCGTTCAATTCAAAACCCGAACATGAGAAAATCTATCTATCAGATCCCTAATGTAAACCCCTCAATTTCTAGGGTAAAATTTGGATTAAACCCTAAACCTAGTCAAACCGAAATTTCAAAAGTCAACAAAGATCAAGACAATCTAGCAGTTTCAACTCCGGCAATCCCGTACTCTCAAACCCAAGACAACGGAATTGAGTTAATGGCTTATAATAGTTCGTAATAATATAAGAAAGTATAAAAAATATCAGATTCATCTATTTCTAGTGTCTTTCGGATCCGAATGAGATCAATTTCGAAAACCATGCTCGGAAACACCGGACGGTAAAAATATTTCATTTATACTATTAGACTCGTAATAATTTAGGAAATCCAAAAATATCAATTTCATAATTTTTTCGGTATTTTATTTGTCTAGTTTATTATTCATAGTACTATTTATACTATTCATTACTATTTCACCATCTCTACTTTTTTTTACAACCTACACATCTACTCTTACACTTTTACATTTCCAACATAATTTTATTCGCAACAAACCTTACTTTATTACTATGTTGTTTTATTATTATTGTTATGTTATTATTTGTTATTATGCTTTTAATCTAAATTTATAATATATATTATTATCTATATGTATATCTATATAATTCCTAAGAGCATATGAGCTCAATAACATAACATTTATTTATTTCTTCATCCCTTGCAATTGTTTATTTACTTGTTTCATGCAAATTATTAAGACTGGTCTTTCTAATATTAGACTTGTCTTTATTAAGTCAAAACGATTTTCTTTAATTTTCTTTTTGGGACTAGTCTATTCTTAGTCCCAAGAAGCCTTGATGAAGCTAAGGCTTTTAATGCTTGACCAGGATACCTTGATAAAGCTAAAGTTCTCAATGCTTGACCATATTATTATGTTTATTTGCTTATGTATTTTCTTACTATTATGTATTAATCTTACTTTTTCATTGCTACATAATCATATTCATGCATGATTAGAAGGTGTTGCCTTAATAAAAATAAAAGTGGGTTCTTTCTTAAGTAAAGGAAAGTAAGCTATATTTCTTAATAAAGGATTTTTCAATAAAAAATCTAAGTTTTTCTTTTTTTTTTAAAAACTCTTTTCAAAAATGAAGATAAGCTAATTGTCACGACTTAAAAGCGGGCCTAGTAGGATAAATCTAAAACTATCATATCACGTGTGCATCCGTAATATGAAAGCCATCTTATAAGTTAAAGTGTGCAAGACTCTATTTATTTATCATATAAATGATATATTATATTACTGGATTTCAACTATGGAATCCGATTTTCCAATTTCTACCAAGATCACAGAGAATCGGTATCCCCTACCAAATAGTGAAAATGGGTTTTAAACTACAACTTACAAATTTCAATTATTATAAAATTTATCTAATTTACGTTCTAAGTTTGCCATATCCTATCTCTATCTTCAATAGAGTTTATTGGAGAAGCTCTCTTCACACATTCCTAGCCCAATCCCAACTAATATTGATCCTGCACAAAAACTATTGGGAGGTGAGCGAACCACGGGCTCAGTGAGATAACCTGACCAAACCACACATCAACCAATAACAAACAAGTATAATTATCAATCATATGCAATGCAACAATCAATCATATGCACATTACAAGCTTGGATAATCTAGAATCCAAAGCAGGATGGAGAGTTATGCCCTCTCATCGAGGTTGAAGCAACACGATACTATGACCCATCTACTTAGGAGATACTAAGTATATAGGAAAGCCACAATCCTCGTTGTAGTTACCTCATTATACTTTAGGCACTCAATTCCTGTTTTAAGCCTTAGAAACTCCACTGAGTGTTTGTCATTTCATAGCGATACCATGGGCGGCGTCCTTCATTACCAGTTAGTTCCCATGGACCCAGTGGGACAAAGATAATCTTGCATAGAACTAATAGCCTCTCACCTAGAAAAACCAAGCATTACCAAAGAGCTAAAATACAAACACATAGTAGGCTGCCACATACTCAAATGCAGTTTATGCAAATCATGCAATACATGTCTGTTTCATTTATAGCACTGGTAGTTGTTAATCAAGTTTAAGATGATCATACAATTTACAAAAAAACATCAACATGTTTTATACAATATTTATCATATAATAGAATTATCACTTATATTATGATAGTTTGTCATTCAATCATACACAACGCATCATGCATTATCCCCAATCCCACATGCATATTAATTGAATATATATTATTCCTAAATGTAACCATACTATAAGCACAAACAATGTGATAAAGTCAAGTAACTCACATGTGGTCGTTGTTAAACTATCGAAATATGCTATTGGAAGTCCGGAAATTGATCTATTTTCCTATAAAAGGAAATAACAGAGATTCATTATTGGAATGTTTCTGTAAAAGAAGTCTTCCTATAATTAAAAGCGCTGATCTCAATCGCCAGATATTAGACTAAGCCGTTATATTGATTATTGCGTCGTTCAATAATTTAATTGAATCATTATAGGTGTCTAATTATTCTGTATCGGTATTTGATACGGTTTTTATTATTTGTATAAAATTTTTTAAGGTTTTAACCCCTATAGTGAAGAATATTTATCTGTTATTTGTTTTCATTTTGCTTTTCTTGATTTTAGTTGCTATCTATAATTTTATTTAAGGGGTTTGTCTTTTTCTTAAGTCCTACTGCTTTTAGTAGAAGAGTTTTATTTATAAATTCTTTGGCTATCAACCTTATTTGTCTCTTAAATTAGTATTTTCATTTTTTTAAGGGTATGTTCTAGTATCTATACCTTTCAAAAATTATTTTAATAAAATTGTATGTTTATGGAGTTTAGATATATCAAATTTTTATTATACTTCAATTTTATTTTTATAGCAAAACAAACTAAGTTTAATAATGTGATATTATCTGTAATATTAGTTTTGAAATGTTAACATCAATATTAGTAATAAATAAAAGTATAATAATTACAACAATTCTCATACTTTTAGTAGATAATAATATTAGTGACAAAAATAATAATAGGATTGATGATAATATTAATATGGTGACATTAACATAAATAATAACAGTATTCACAATTGTAAGCCCCAGAAAATATTAGTAAATAATTCCAAGATGAACTTCGAAAATAAACCCTAAAAATCACTCTAAATTAAAACTGAACTTCGACTAGTCCTAAATCACGAATGAATCCGGAAATTTCTCAATCTTGAGGAAAATAAAAATCCTTAAAAACAAAAATAAGAACTTAACATACTTCAATTCCAAAACCACTACATATGACAAATTTCATATTTAATTCCGACTTCTAAAATCGGGTAATATAAAGCCCAAAAACAAATTATTAAAAAGTAAATAATGATTAACCTTCGGAAATAAAACTCAATTCAAAGAATTTCAAAAACGTCGAGAGATATTAAATACTTAAAAAAATCAAATTTAAAATAAATTTCTTAAATCAAATATGTTGTATAAACATAAAATATCAGTTTCCAAATTGGCAAAGACCTAAACCGGAAAATCACCCGGAAACCCTAAGTGGAATACAATAGTTTAAGTCCGGCAATCTAGCTTCCTTAACCTTAGAGACCGAGGTGTAGTTTAAGTATGTAGAATAGCTCGTAGTAATATAAGTTCGCTTAAAAATATCAAATTGGTAAATTTTTTATCTATTTCGAACCCGTTCGGATACAGACTTCGAAAAGCGTGTCCTAGGGCTCGAGATATAAAAAATATACCATTAGTACCGTTAGACTCGTAATTTCATAAGATTTCTAAATATATCAATTATATAATTTTTTGGGTTATAAAAGTTACAGTTATAACCTTTTTATCGTATTTTCATTACTACCGGTAATTAATTAGTCTTTTGCACTATTCACTTCTATTTCATTACACAATTTTATTATTCTTATAGAGCCTTATCTTTTTGATAAATATTTTATATATTATAGAAAATTTTGTTTTTCTAAAATTTAGTTCGTTTCGGGCTTATGCGGGATCAGATTCTATTTAAGACCCGATACTAAAAATAAAATAAATTAATTTAATAATTGAAAAATATTTGAAAAATATTCATATTTTCATAAAATAATTTTTAGAATTTTTCGGGTTATAAAATATCATTTATAGCCTATATTCGTGTATTTTGATCATACCGGTAACTTATTTGATAATTCACTAAAATAAATTAATTAATTATGTTATTTTTATTATGAAAAATCTGCTACAAATATTTGAAATAAATTTCCTATTTTTATTTTATTTTATTTTATTTTATTAAGGAAGTACTCTTACAACCCATACTTTCAAGTACACCTTTCACACATCACTTCTTTTTCATTTCAATCTTTCTACACTTCATTATCAATTCTGGCAGATTTTTTTACTCCTTTTTGGCTACCTTTTGTCCTTTGATACCTTCAAAAATTAATTAAAATAACTCTCTTTCAATCCTTCTTCAAAAAGCTACACATACTATTAATTACATTACAATTTCAAGTCAAAATTCAAACAATTTCCCCTCTCTCTCTTCTCTCAAATCACGTTCAGCCCCCTTCCCCAAAATTTGCCTTGTTTTATTTTTTTTTTCTCTCTTTCATTTAATACAATCCTTCTCTCTCTCTCTTTCATTTATACCTTTTACCTTTTCCATTCCTTATCTTTTTCTCTCTCTTTTTTCTCTCTTTCTTTCTTCATTTCCTTTGTTCTTCATGAAAACAAGCTGCCCCCATTCCAATCTCTTGCTTCTATACTTCATTCTTGAAGATTTTTAAGCAAACTTTCTTCTCAAAGCTTTCATAGGTGATATAGGTAAAGTATAGTGAGAGTTTCATGCATCAAATGACATTCCATAAGCTTAAAAGCTAAGGATGATGATGCCAAAAAAATGAAACACTTCTCTTCTCCATGATTATTATCTTGTATCACTATTATTTTCTTGTTAAAAGTAGTTATATTTTGTAGATCTAACTTTTTGTAGATTTGATTTTTGCTTATGATTTAGATCTTGTTATTTGAGTTATTATTTTTGTTATTGCTTATGATTTATGCATATATTCACCATTCACATAACTATTATAGTGATTCATGCATTTATAACTAGATCTAGTTGTTTTAGATTCATAAATGCATTAGGCTTTTGTTTTATGTTCATAAACAACTTGTAGTGGCATGATGATAGTAGAAATGTTTTAGAAAGCTCAAGATCTATTTTATTTTCAATAAAAATCATTTTTGAAAATTCGGATGAAAAATGACCCATATTTAGAAAAGTTATTTTTCAACTTCAAAATGTGTATTTTTCATTTAAATGAAGGGCTTAGGGTATAGATAACATAAATGAATGATTTTGATGGTTAAAGTTTAGATCTATGAGTTTATAGTTTACTACCATGGGTTTCTTTTATATTTATGTTCATATTAAGTAGATCTTGGTTTTGAACTCAAACAAAAATAGTGAAATTCGTATTTTAGCAAGACTCCTATTTAAAAACCTTTCTAAGTATCAAAATGAAATTTTTTACTTGAGATAATGAAGGCTTAATGTATGTATATCATCAAGACTTCTTTTTACAAGAATCTAAGGTGATTTTCAAAAGTTATTTTCAAAATAAAAATATTATTTTCGGATTTAGGTCAAGACATATTTTTAAAAACATGTTTTCCAACTCAAAAATGAAGTTTTTATTCAAGATATGGAAGGCTCTTAAGATAGATATGTAACGAATGGATTTTCATAAGTTTAGATAGATTTTATCAAAAGATATGTCCAAATAAATTTTGTAAATTCGGATCTCAACCAGGGTCAATTTGAAAACCTATTTTTCAACTTCAAAACAAGATTTTTATTAAGGAAATAGAAGCCTTAAGGGATAGGTTTTGATTAGGAAATGGTTTTTAAAGACTAAATGAGTTTTACAAAGAAAACAAGCTCAAACGAATTTTTCAAAATTCGGATTTGAAAATAACCACCATTTAAACACCTATTTCCAAATGCCAAAATGATAATTTTTATAGGAAATGAAAGTCCTAGGGTATATATGTAACAAATACCAAGTTTTGAAAAGATAAGAGGAGTTTATCAAAATAAATCCTAGGATAACAAACGGTTTCCAAGAATAGGTTAAACATGTTTTTCATTCTTTAAAATTTTGTAAAATTCGTACTTAGGCAAACCACCTATGTGAACACCTATTTTCTAACCTTAAATTGAAGGTTTTTATTGAAACAGAAGGTGATGGTTATATAGGTCATCAAGGTTGAATTTTGCTAAAAGCCACATGATTTACAAGAAGAAAAACATTTTTCTTAAGTCTAGTAAATTCAAACTTTTGCAAAGTAAAAGTTTTCAAAAAGAATTCTTGGTACTATATGTATACGTATAGGTAGATCATCTCATAACCTTCATAGCAATAGGTTGTAGGTAATACATATATGCATTATGCATTGTAGAAATAAAGTATGAAAATTGAGTTGATCCAAAATTTGTAATTTCGGATGATTTCAAAACCATGCCTTAAAAACTCATTTATCAACTCCAAAACTTATGTTTTATATGAACAATGAGGAGTTTAGATCATAGGTATTATCAAGTAATGATTTTGATAAATTAATATAGGATTTTCTAAGAAAAATATAGAGAACAAGAAGTAGAATGAAGTAGGAAAAATTTGAGTTGTTGTCATTTTAAAAAATCGTAAAATGGAGTAATAGCATGAAAACCCATATTTTTCAAACTCAAATTAAAATTTTTATCAAAGAAATGAACTCCTTAGTGGTTAGGCATGGTTGAGTCTTAATTTTCTAAGTATCAAAAGATTTTTACTTAAAGGAATCACCACAAAACAATTTTACAAAATTCGGATTTTGGAATCACCCTACTTGAAAACATGTTTACAAAGTGTAAAATGGAAATTTTATGTAGAAATGAAGGTCATAAGTAATAGATATAATGAAGACTCAATTTTAACAAAGTAATCCTATTTTCTTAAGAAAAAATCCAAAACAAATGGAAATGATCAAAGTTAGGAAACTAGTTTTCTTAAAAGTAAATAGCAATGGAGTCTTACAAATAAAAAGTTTCTAAAATTCCTTTTAGTAAATATTGTCAAAAGCATGCATGCATACATCAAGCTCGTAACATTCCATTCATGATAGGAAATCATTCATATTGCATGTATAATTGATTTGTCAAGTAAAACATTACAAACATTTACGAAACTATTTTTTCGGAATTGGAATTTTGCTATTGTTCTGATCTGATCTGACCTTTTTGAAGCCTTAAAATTTTCAAAACTTAAATATAATATTATAATTAGATAGATCTTTCGAAGTAGATAGAAATCAATATAATTTGCGAGATTCCGAGTTAAAATGACCAAGTTATAGCCATTCTAAGTTGGAATTCCAACTTAGGACAAAATACGAATTTGATAGTTTGTATGAGATAGCTTGGACTAGTTAAGTGATGAAATACTTATTAGGGTATTTCTTCCTTTTTAGATAACCCCGATATCGACGATTCCTTATCACCGGATTACTTGTACTAAGAGACCGGTGATCCAATGGCCGAGTGAGTATTACTTCCGATTTCATTTATTGTATATGATTGTAATAATAGTTTGCACTAAATACTTAGTAAAGATAAAATGGATATGCATGATGGGACAAATGGGGACTATGTATGCTTATTATTGATGTGAGAAATGGAATATAAGAATATCGAAGTGGGGTGATTAACTATTGTTGTATAGATGAATTAGAATTGATTATCTGTGATTATTGATTGATCACTTAAAAGAATTGGTATAATTGATTATTCGGAATTGAAGATAAAATTGAACTCATTCATATCACAATGGAGATGAAGCATTAGCATTTGTTGGTTTTTCGTTGTCCTTAAATGAATTTATAGTTCATAGTTGTCCGTAAGCTGAAACGGTCTTGGTTTATACCGCGGGATTCATTAATCTGCTAACCCAGGATGGAGGGCGCAAGCCCATCCACATATGATTTCTGGCAGGTCATGTTTGTTGAATTCACGTGTTTGATGCATATCACTTGTCTGACTAATCACTTGATTGTATGATGTGTTATAAATGTAATCCTGGAAGTTCTTACTCATTAAGCTAGTATAGCTTATACCCCAATAGATGTTTGAATGAACAGGTCATCTCAAGAATGCTAAGTGGGGACCGTGATGATTGGAGCCGAATATGACTTTGGGATTTCGGCAAAGAATAAGAATGTTTGAAGTTATTAGCTAGGTTTTATGATTTGCCTTGTAATAGTTTATGTAGTGAGATCTTTTGACAAATTGTAATGGAAGTATAATGTTTTGTATTGGAGTATAGTAAATCAAATTTCCTTTACATTGTTACTCAAGTTATATCAACATAAAATGTATCACTCCGATAAGTCTCATCCATATGTTAGACGCCTTGTACATAGTATGGAAGCCTTCGCGTGACTTGGGTGATCATTCTTAGGCTTTAATATTGTGTACGGCGGACTACCACATTTAGGGTACCTTCCGGGGCGTGACAACAATCCTAATGATCCTTGATGAAAATATCAATAATACTGAATACTATAATCAGTATTAATAATAATAGTAATAATCATAATCATATCAATAGGAATAACAGTAGCATTAATATTGATTTATTAAGAGTAAAATTTGAGTGAATTTCTAGTTTGCGATTTCTTGTTTGTTTTAAATCTGATTTCACTGTATAAATAGTCGATTTGATAATACTCTTCGAGTACTTTGTAGTATTGGAATTATTTTCAAGAAAATAGACTTATACAATTTATAAATTTTTGAAACATATGTACAGGTTTCAAGTGAATCATGATAACCGTAGTCAAAACTTGTTTTGATGATATCTAACTCATTTCTAGTCCATTTTTTATGAATAAATAATCATTTTCATAGTATTTTCCAAGTACAATCCATTGATAGGGTTGTTTTCGTTAAAAAAGGTCATTAATGGGGCAAAAAATGTAAGAATAATCTGCTATTTTCGTATAATCTGACAGTAATGATCCAATTTTTGTTTTTGCAATATCTAATTCATTTCTTATCTGTTTTTAACAAATGAATAGTCGATTTCATAGGATTTTTTATGCTATTTCCATTGGTGGGGTCATTTTTGGCTTACAAAAAACACATCAATACAATTTATTCAATCTTCCTAGTCATTTACATGAGTTATCTAAAGTTCAACTTAGTTTTTTGTCGTTTAGGTATGGTTTTGGTTTTCCTTTCTAGGATTTGAATTTCTACACTTAAAAATCTTCAACTTGATGTATTTTATCCTAAATAGTCTAAATAACATCAATATATTATTAGAACAATTTTGATAAATTTATAAGACAATTTCTAGAGATCAAACATAATGAACATTTGAACTTAATATGATCCTTACCTTAGTTGGATGCTAGAGTGAATTTAACTCCTCATTCTTGATGAAACAAGGATCTTAAGGACTTGTTATTTTACTTGAGTTTATTGCTAGTCTATTGATGGATTTAATAGCTATTTGGATTGGTTTCTTGTTGTTATTGGAGTAGTTGTAGTGGGGTTTTGACTGTGGTTGATAAGGATTGATGTTTAGATAATGCTATAAGGTAAAAACAAGGGATACACTTTTATTTTAAAGTGTTTAAACAAGGTTGAACAAGTGAGCAAGGAAGATGAATATATGAAATTTGTGGTTGCTATTTGGGGCAAATTTTTGGATTGTGTTTGGAAGATTTTGAGTTGGTTTTGTAGCCAACTTAAGCCTATATGTATATACTAAGTTAGGCTAAGATTTAGGTACAAGAGAAGGTGTTTTAGACTTGATAAATACAAGTTCCAACTGTTGTTCTCGGATGGGAATTTTTGTGCGAATTTAAGGACGATTTTTGATGAATTTGAACAAAATTTGTGGTTATTTTTGGTTGGAGTTTATGTCATTTTCATGTTGAATATAAGAGTTCAAATTTGAGTCAAAATAGCCGTGAAAACTGGAAAAAAAGATTAATCCTCCCCTGTATACGTGATCCCCTGTTCACGTGAAAATTCTACAACGTTCTTTTTTTTTTATTTGTTTACTAATTTACTAAAATGTTTTATCAAATGTTAGTTTATAATATTTTAACAAATATTAGTTTATAACGTATGTTTATAACAATTAAATAAGAGTTTTATTGAAATAGAATTTTCCTAAGTTACTACAAAACGCTAAGTTGTTTATACGTACAAATTTTTAGTTTTGAGTTTACACAATTAATTATTTTTAGTATTTTAACTTATGCGATTAAAAATTTTCAAGTTCAATAAATCGAATTAGAAACTAAGTCTTAATGAATTCAGAATTCTTTTACAAGTATAACAACAGGTTTGAAATTTTTATTTTAAATTTAGATTAGTAATTATTGACCGATATTGGTATCTATTATGAATTTATAATCCTTGTAATTCATCTGTAGATTATGGTTTTGTACCAATAAGCTCTATTAATAGACTATATCTTATCGGTTTTGAAATTTAGAGCTACTTCTAATTATAAATTGAATTATCAGTTCAAGATACGAAATCTCGTTTTTGATATCTATTAAGATCAAGGAAATTTTTATTCAAGTTTTTCAAACTAGGAATGAGTTTATTATGACTCATAGATTTATCCTAAGATTTTTGTTGAATCATATTTTTTTAGATTAGTTTCACATTTGCTAATTTGTTCATTTTTTAGTTATGAAAATTATTGAAGGTTGCATCGACAACTCAAGATTTTAATTTCTATAATCTCTAAATCTTTTAATTAGAATATTAGTGAAATTTAAATATTTGTTTAAGATCTAAATTCTTAGATGTTGATCTATTTTTGATCTTTTTGTATATTTTGTAATTTTAGTGATTTATCTTTATAACTTGTAGGTTCAAAAAAAAAAATTTATCATCTTTTATTGTAATTTAAAATTAAGGTTAGCTATGATTTCTTATTGGGTTATTGATCATTTTATCAAATATTATATTTTACTGTATAGGAGTTATTTATATTAATTTGTTAATAACAACATATTTTTGTTCAGTGCTACTTAATATTGTTAACTGATTAAAAATAGTTTGAACACTATTATTTCATTATTTAACAAGTGTAGGACTTATTTTCTAAGTATTGAACTTAAGGAAAAAGAACTTAGGAATTTATATTAACAATTAATTTATCGATGTTTATAAATTATTTGGGATCATAGAAGTTACAGTTTGTATTTCAAAATTTTTTATTGGTAAAAATTCTAATCTTTCTAATTATAATCGAATTCATTCACACTTTAACATTTTTAAATCGAGAAAAATTTGGAGTGATTTTTGACTACTTGTTACAAATATTCTAGATAATTATATATTACAGTTTTAGTATTTGTTAAAATTTGGTTACGTAAAATTAGGGGGATTACACTAATCATAAATTTTAAAAGTAGTAGTAATGAAGATTTCTTCAAATAATAAAAGAAACTTATTTCTTTTATAAATCGGAACTAAATACTCCATAAAAATATAAATTTTCACATTAAACTTAAGATTTCAACCTAACCACATATTTCATAAAACTTAAATAGGTTCACCATAGACTTTAAAAATCACATACTAAGAAAGTTTCCACAAAACTTAATTTTTATATTGTTATTCTCTTTTCAAAATTAAAATGAAATTTTTACTAAGTTCTAATATTGAAAATTCTTTATTAGGAAAGCTTTTCTTATAAACTTATCTAAAAGGATTATTCTACTGAAACTGTGTGTAATTACGCACAAATAATTTTCACTTTGAAACAATGGTGTAATACTTAACAGTCAGCAAAATCACCCGGTGCGATGTAGTATTTTATGAAAAGTCCAGGTCGTTTCCATAGAGAGCTAATGGCTAATTATTAAAATCGAATTTTACCTTAATCTAAACAATTGGAAGTTCAACTTTTTGATTAATCTATGATAATTTAACTAAAATTTACTATAAGTGATTGTGAAGAATCAAAACCATATGTTTTGGCAACAACAATGAAAATATAGGTTTAGGAGATGCAGATAATATATGAATAATGTATGTATATTCTCATTTAAAATGATTTATGCTTCAAATTGATAAATAAAATTGATTACTTAGGATATAATCAAATTCACTAAGAATTGCTCACCTCTCGGAGTAGCAATATCTTTCATAGCATAAACTATCATACCAAGGTAATTTATCTATGATTAACAGTTTAATAGAAATTTGCTCTCACCAAAATTACTATCCTAGTTATAATTACAAAATAAGCACCGCCAAGTGACCTAAATTTGCAATCCTAACTGCATAAAGATCAGTGAAATCTTAAGTTCTATCACAAACTTGCATATCCCTATGACAAGTTTCATTTAAAAACCTAAGTTTTACTTGTGTGGATTATTAAATCCCTCCCAGGTATCTCTAACCCTATCTATCTAATCTATGTTGATCAAGCACAAATTAAATAGATTACAAGAAGAAATAATTAAATTCTCAATAAATCAATTCCAATATCAATATAATTCATGTATCATTCCATCAAATCCATCTACACATATTCATAATAATCAATGAATAACAATATCTCAATATACAATCAAGCAATAAAATTGATAAACAGAGATTGAAAACACCATAACGATAGCTTCATTTCATAATCCGGAGTCTTCAAATCCATAATCCCATCAATATGGGCATTGCTTGATTGTAGCTAAACCCTAATCGCCTCTAAATTGCTAGAACATTGAGGTTTTAGTACCCTAAAGGAAAAACTAACTCAAACATTTGCAAATCTCTCTTTTTCTTACTTTTCTAATCAATTTCAAATTTATCTCTAACAAAGAAACCTTAAATTTATAGACAAAACATTTAGGCTTCATCAGATTTTTGCAGTTACAAAACGTACACCAGTAGTTACAGCTTCTATGCCAGTGGCTTATAGGCGGTGTACCGCTTGTACACAGCAGCTTTGGCTTCAGTGTTAACGGTTTGTATTCTATGGATGATGTACGCTACTTAAACGCTGGCGACATGGGGTTTGAAATGTCGACGTACAAATGAAACTTCAAATGCTTGCCAGATTCAATACAAAGCCGACTGTGTAGGTGATAGCCCTTAAAAAATCAATCATGTGGATGCTCTAAGCCGTCTCAATGCCGACGACATTGATTCCCAGAAAGTCGGTGTACAAATGAGATTGCAGAAGCTGGCTTATATCCCTCTCTACACTGGCAGCTTAAGCCAATGTTAAATTCTTGGCTTCTGATCTTCTTCATACACCGCCTCAAGGCCGACGATGTATAGTATCAATTTTGTCGGCCTTCGATTTCTTGATTCTATTCCTTGTTAAGGCTAGCATAACGCCGTCGGTGTAGAGACAGTGTTGAAGTTTTAATATGCTGATCATCCTCTAAGCCGGCTATACGCCGGCGGCGTATGATCCAGAAAAGCCAGCGTATCCCCTGAGATTCTTCAATTTGAAGCCAAATTTCCTTGTAATGCTTTCCTTTGATAACTTTTGACCTGAAACATAAACCTAAACAATTCAAGTACCAGTTGTGGAAATTTTTATAAAATTCAACTCAAATTAATCACTAATTGCTTGTTAAAGTTGTGTAAAATATGATCTTATCTTCCACCACTTGATAAACATTAGGAATAAAACAAGTTTTTCAAATCAAGATAAAATCAACTCATTATTTTAGAAACCAACTTAGAAAAATAAAATTTGCCAAAAGAAAAAAGTAAATTTTTAAAAGTAAACTTATTTTCTAAAGAAGAAAAAGGATATAAAAATTAGAGGAAAACATACATTTAACACAACTCCAAATATTAGACCACACCAACAACTTAAGAGAAAATTTTGAAAAGCTTATTTTTCAATCACTAGAAATAAAGTTGGTAGATAACTTAAAGAACCAAATTTTTGGAAATTAAATTACTTTTGAAAAGTTGGGAAATGAAATTATAATAGGAAAACACTCACTCATAACAACCCAAGTATATTTTAGTTTTCCTTCTAGCAATTTAAAAAGGAGAAATTTTCAAAGTTTCATCTTTTAAAACTCTTAAAAACCAATTTGTTATGTGAAAAATCAATGTTGAGACAACACTACAAAATCATGCATACAATATGGGTACAAATATATGTTCAAAGAATTTTTCAACTATATAAATATCCATATATTTTGCTTAAGGATTTTTAGGTAAAGAGAAGTTTGGAAAATCATATTTTATGGACTATGAAATTCGTAATTATTCTGTACCATAGTAATTGTAACCCAAATGGCTTTTTATGACAAAGATAACCTTAGAAATGGATAGATCTTTTCGAGTAGGTAGAAAACGGTATATAATATGCGAAATTCCAAGTTAAAATAAGCTAGTTAGTACTGTTTTAAGTTGGAATTTCATCATATCCGAATTTTGATGCAAATACTAGAATAGAATTAAAAAGTTCAAGTAGAGATTCCACGAAATATTCATTTCAGGTATTTCTTTCATTTAGGTAACGAAGTTTGGGAGGATCCATATTAGGAGGACCATTACGAGTAAAGAAGTGTAGCAAGGATGGCCAAGTGAGTTTATGTCCTATCTTTTACGTACATGTTTTGTGCTTGTAGCTAGAGACACTAGAAGTAGGAAAAGATGAAAATGAATTATGCATGATAATATTGGTTGAAAGAATGCAAATCATACCGAGATGTGAATTATTGTTAATTAAATTGCGTTTTATTATTATTATGCTGGAGTGTCTGCAAATTCTGTGATCGCCTTAAATTACTTTAATTACATATTTCGAGTTATATATTAATTGATTTATGCATATCACGTAGTTAGTCTCATTTCATTAGCTACCATACTCAATGGGACAAGAGTGTAGTAGTGGGGTTTGCAGGAGCCGTAAGTCTGCAAGATGGGCGAATAGGAGCCTGAAAGAACTATTGAAGGATAGGCAAATAGGAGCTGGAAAGAACTATTTCATGATGGACGAGTAGGAGCCAGAAATAAACTATATAAGTTGGATTTCAAAGATGAGTTTTAAAGAGCTAGAAACACCTAACCACCGAATAGAGAGATAAGTCCATTCAAAACATATGATTTCCAGTAGATCATATGTATTGCTTGCTCTCTTTCTTGATGCATTCATGTACTTATTTAATAACTTGTTTAAAATTATTGATACGAGTACGTTAATTCAGGAATATTCTCACTAAACTAGTTATGCTTATACTCCGATAGATTTTAGTTGAAACATGACCAATATCTCTTATAACCGATGACTTTATATACTCAAGTGAGATTATGTTTTGGGAAGCTTTTGGAAATCCTTTTAAAGATCTTAGAAAAGATTTCCTTTAATATCTTTTGGTTCTAATAGTGCTTTTTTATGTGAGAGACTAAGCTGGTATTATGTTGTTTAGAGATTTATCGGGAGAATACCCCTAAGATGATGTAAGGACTATATTCTTATAATGTTGAAGTTAGATATTTATCTAGATATCTTGTATGCTATATTTACTATCTTGAACTACACATCCTATCGGTGTCTCCTATTGTTGTGATAGATGCCTTACATATGGTGCTGAAGCTTTCGCATGACTTCGGAAAGTCATTCTTAGGTTTTAATACCATATGTGGCAGACTACCACGTCTAAGGTATCCTTTGGGACGTGACAGTTTAGGGTAGTGTAAATGTGTATGTGTAATGTAAATATGGTGACATTGAAGTGTTTTGCTGGAAATAAGATCATTATAGGTACTTGGAAAGAGTTATATTTCAAAGTTTTGAAAACATAAGTTAGGCTTTGGTTAATCATGGCCATGAAAAAAGGTGTGGTAGTCTTGAATGTTTAAATTTTACACAATCATGGGTGTAATAGAGGACCTGTTAGCCTCGTGTATTTGAATTTTAGTTGATCATGAGTGTGATAAGGGATGTGGTAGTATCAGCTATTCGAATTTTGCATGATCACAGGCGTGATCATACTCGTGATTATGATCATGGTCTTGATCACAGCCATGATCAAGCGGTCCCTTGTTTCACCCTGTTTTAAAAAAAAAATATATATAATATGTATGTATAGGATTTTAAAAAATAATTATATATATAAATATATGTATAGGATTTTTTATAAGAATCTTACTCAAGTTAAATCATAGAATCTTATATTAAGAATTTGTTAAGTTAAATACTTAGACTTAACTAATTAGTTAAGTGTTTTGTAGTTGAGTATAATACTTTATAGTTTCTTAAAGGCCAATTAATTAAGGATATGATAACACATATTTAGGACACTTAGGCACTAATAGAAATTCTTATTTATTTATATACTTAGTAATATATGTTAATTATCTTATAAGAACCATAAATCAAGAGTCAGGTTTTTTATGACAACTAAGCCAAGATACATAGGTGAGTCACTTGAAACTTCTCACATTGTTTATGAATGTAATGTAGTTGCATATACTCCTAAATATAACTGAAGTTAATTATATGCATAGGGATTTAGGAAGTAATGCCTGTTATATGTTGTATGAATGAATGAAAATCTTTAATGCTAAAAGTGATAATTAATTGCATTATATTGATTATGTAATTATGAAATGTGGATTGTCTGAAATTGATGTGGTCACTCAATAATATGGTATAATTCTTAATTGACCCCTAAATAAAATGGATATGCATTGCACGACAACATAAGTTGCATTTGCATGGTAAACACACTACATATTAACATTTCGGTTATATGGTAACTCTATGTTTTTCTAGTAAATAGAAATTAATATCTTGTTCTATAAGAAGGGTTATCACATTTCTGTCAATTATAAAAAACTAAGTAGGCACCGAAGGACGTTGCCTGTGGTGTTGACATGAAATGCCTAATACTTAATGGAATTTCTAAGTTCTAAGGACAAGTTGAGTTATAATATTTTCTACATATATATATAATAATAATAAATAAGAATGAACAAAAACTTTTCCTTCCTTAGTTCTTAGTCTTTCTTGGATGTGATTTACTTAAGCTGGTTCCTTCAACCTCTAAGAGAGGGTGTAAATCTCTAAGGGTTTGGATTCTAGTTATCCAAACGATGTTTATTGCATATGCTTGATTGTAGCATTGCATGTTTGTTAATTAAGCTTGCTTGATATTGTTCGATTCATGTTAAGATTTGGTTATTTAATGAGCTTTATTGTGCTTACGCTCCTAAGATTGATTGTTTTAAGAAATTGAGAGGAGGAATCAAGATTCAAGCCTATGGAGTGGAAGCTAGTATAAGATAGAAAAGAATCTTAGATAGAAGTTGACGAAAATATTTTGTATATGTAATAAAGTCCTTTGGAGACTAATAGTTATAATGTTTTATTAATGAAGTCTTTTGGAGACTAAAGTTTGTAAAGTTGTAAAATTATGATTGTATAACTAAGGACTTTTTGTAATGTAAATCTTGGATATGACTTATATGTATTAAGTATTTTTCTTATTTTATTCAACCTTTGGTCCTGTTATAACTATCCATGCCACGGAGTTTCTGGTCGTGCCATGTTCATGTACCATTCTGGAAGCTTCAGGTAGATTAACATAAACATTTATAACTCTAGTTTGTTACATGTTAAATTGATACTACTATAGTACCCCATGGGGGTGTGACAGTTGTGAGCCTCATGGTGATGCTTGAGGGATTTCTTTGTTTCATTTACTCTATCAACTAAGCATGCCATGGTATTATACTTAGTTTCTAAAGGAAATCATCAAGGGAATAAGGAAAAGCAAGAGTATAAATTCGTTCCCCCCACCCTACCCGCCTCCACACCCTCCTTTAGCCCCCAAAACCCCAATACACCTTAAAACCCTAGCATATATGTAGTATCATGGTGCATTCTTGCTCTCTCAAGCTTCTTAGGCTTTTAATAGAAGTGCGTGAACCAAAGTTGTAAGAAAATGATAAGTGTTATTAGACCCTTAATATTGGTGCTATATGAACATTCTTGGTATGTAATTTTTGAGATTTCATGGAGAAAAGGACATTCATTTTGTGAAAAATTCATTTCTTAGCTTAAAGATCATATTTGGAAGTTTTTATGATGGTTCAAAGGAAATTAAAGCAAATTAAACAAGTTTGAATCAATTTTGTTCAAGAAGGAAGTTTATGTTTTCATCCTTCTATTCATCCTTGGCAGGGAAGGACTGGGAGGAAGAGGTCAGAATGCAAAAGAGTAGTTTAATCTTCATCCTTACCTTCATCCTCAGCCAGGAAGGACGCGATGGATGCGAACAGTAGCTACACATGAAGAAAAGTTTTCAGCCTTTTATTCATCCTCACCTAGGGCTGACAGCCAAGGAAGACAGCAGAATGCTTTTAGGCCGAATTTTAGTTATTTTTGCCTTCATCCTTGGCCCGATCCTGGCCATGCTGATGCCCTAGGATGAACTGGGATTTTTTCCAAAAGTATAAATAGAGCTCTGTTTTCTTGTTTTACAGTTTTAGATCATTTTTTTAGGCTCTAAGATAGAAATTACGGAGGAAATTACGAAGAAATTGCTAGGGCATCCATTGAAGATCTCAAGACATCAATTAGGGTTTATTCTTTCTATCATGATTCTTTCTATTTCCTCTAGATCTTTTGTTCTTATTATAAATCTCATGGAGGAGTAAATTCTTATACTCTTCATCTTGTGAAACCGTAACCATATGAATTGAAATGTCTTTTGATTAATGAATGTTCATGCCTTTGTATCTATTCATGTGATTCAATAGTCTTGTGATTGATTTGTGCACAAATTAATTGCATGCTTGATTCTTGTTGGATTGAAAGAGGTTTCATTCAATTAGATAGATCTTCATGAATGGAGGAATTGCTTATTTCATCTAGAGGTAGGGAAATCACGATTTTTTGCTATAAGAATTTAATTCTTGTTCAAGGATCATGATCTTTAATGCAATCCTATGTGATGTTAGTAAGGGAGAGGTCTCTACTATCTCATTTAGGGTTAGGAATTGATTAACTCGAGGGAGGAATTGATTTACTTGTTGAGATCCCGCAGTGCAAAGCATGAATGATTCATTAATCAATCTTTTATCATAAGAACTTTAGGTTTAGGGTGGATCAAGGTGGAGAGTATGTCTTGTGGTTGAATTCATCTTGAAAGCAAACATTAGTTGATCTTAGAGCTTGCTTAATCTTCTGCTTAGTGGTTAATTGTAGATTTCTCTCCAAAATTTAGACTAAATAGTAAAGAACCGGTAATACTAGTACTTGTTCTTCAAAATCCCTGAGGACGACACCCTAAAATCTATGCTACATCGAATAGATACGCTTGCCTAGCTTTAATCGTAGATTTACTTGGGTTTATAAATTTTAGAAATTAATACGGTCGGTAAAATATCATCAGAAAACCAATGTGTTTAATCCTCTTTTTGAGGTGATTTGAATTTAAATGTGCCTAAAAAACATGTTTATCCACCCTCTTCCCCCTTAATTAGAAAAAAAAAAAAACATGTTTATCTTGACTTTCTACTTTCCATGCACTCCTTCGCTTGAAAAATGAGAGTTTTTACCTTAAGTTATAGAATGAAAAGGCAAAGTTTTCTCCTTTACTTAGATGGTTGATCCTATCGTGCAAATTGAATGGGGTAGTGTTTGTAGAAAAAGGAATGAGCTATAAGAGTGGAGTTCATGTGAGAAACAAACCCCTTATCGTGATGCATTATGAAGCTTTGATGCCTTAACTACAAGTGTAAACCCCTTTTAAGAACTCTTGGAAAATAATCCTAGAGCTAAAAACCAAAATTGAAATCTAAAAACCAACCAAGTTAAAACCAAACTCTAGAAATTCTAAACAATATCAAATATGAAATTTCATGACCTTAAGAAAAAGAAACATTAAAAAACAAAATAGAAATTCAATAATCGTTTGACTTGAAATTCAAATGTGAAACAATTCTTCTATCTAATCTCTAACACATAAAATGAGACATCCAAATAATATTTAATGATAAAATTTTAAAACTTAAACCCTTTGGTAAATTTTAGAATAAAAAATCTAAATTAATACCGAAAGTCAAACTGAGTCATTACGTAACCTTAGACTTGATTAAACAATCCTAAAAACTGTTAAATATTAAATAAATCATAAAAATAAAGTAAAACTTAAATTTGGAACCAAAAAAATATAACTTGGTCATAAACCCCAAAATTTTATGATCTTACGAGTAAATCAAAAAGTCGGAAGTCAAACCGGAACCCTAAAGTCAACCTAAACCGATATCAAAACTTAGTGGGCTTAAGTCTGGCAATCCTGCACTCAAAACCTGAATATAATAGAAATGATTTATTAGTGGATTATAGTTCGAAATAATATAATATAACCTAAAAAATATCATATTCGTCAAAAATTTGACCATTTCGGACCTGAATGGGATCAGTTTTCCAAAAATATGCCCCAGTGCTCAAGATAGTAAAAATATTATGAAAATTAATATAGATTCGTAATTTTGTAAGGATTCATAAAATATTAGTGTCATAATTTTTCGATATCTAAAAAATCAGATATAACATTTTTATACGTATTTTCTTTACTATCGGTAATTGATTTGTCTTGTTTACTATTTAATGTACTATTTCTACTATTTATTATTACTCTTCTATCTCCACTTTTCCTTACTATCTATCTTTTACAATTTCCACACCTATTTCTTACATTTACATTACCAATACTACTTTTTACTAAACTTTCTTACACTTTATTACTTTATTTTATCAAACTTCTCACTCTTTCCCTCTTCCCCATGAACTGACACCATTTTCTCTCTCTCCCTCTCATTTTCTTTTCTTCTTAAATTTATTTTATTACATCAAAATTCCTTCCATAATTCTTTATAAATACCCTCTTCCTCCTTTATTCTTTACACATACTTTCTAAACCATAACAAAACTCTTGCAAATTGAAAACCCAAATCCTCTCCACAAATATCCTCTTCAAAATTCTCTTCCCAACTCTCTCTTTTATTTATAAAACTATCATTCACCTACAACTAACAAGACTTCATTCCTTCTTTAACCAACAAAAACCCTTAGGTAAAAATATCTAAAGCTATTTTCATGTTCATGTTAACATAACATGACCATATTGTATGTTTTCTAAACCTATAGATATTATGGAAGTAATAATATGTTCATGTCTTGTTTAACAATGGTCAAAGTATTATTATTGTTGTTGTTATATTATTATGCTTTATTATTGCTCCTAATCTAACTTTTATATATTACTAAGTATGATTATGTGTATATATATTCTTAGAGCCTATGAGCTCACTAACATAACTTTTATTTATCCATGCTCTTATATTTCTTGCAATTTATTTATTTCATGCAATTTTGTTAAGACTAGTCTTTCTAGTCTTAGAATTGTCATCATCAAGTGAAAACAACTTTTCTTCTTTCATTTTTTTTTGGACTTGTCTATAATCTAAGTCTGGGGAGCCTTGACATAATATAAGACTCCCATAATTTTTCTTATTTATTCTCTTATTTTTTTAAGGAACTTGTCCATTCTAATTCCGAGAAGCCTTGATACAAGCTAACACTCCTCAATACTTGACTTTACATATATGCTTATTTAATTTTCTATATCTCTTATATTCTATATGAGTTATTTTTCTTTTCTCATATAACTTAGTTATAAATTCATATTCATACATGATTACAATGTTGTTGTCTTAATGAAACTTTTCCAAAGAAAAAAGGAGTTCTTTTTTTTTTATAAAAATAAGACTAAACTCTCTATAAAAATAATTTTTGACACTTAGGAAAAAGTTCCATTGAAACTTATGATTATGATTCGATAACTAGATTTTCAAAAATTTAAATAGATTCATCATAAATTTTTAATGTTGTTTTCATGCAAAGTTTACTCAAGACTGGTTCCATTACTCTCTTTTTAAATACTAAAATAAATTTATTATTTAATCTTAATATTAATAATTCTTTGTTATGCAAACTTTTCTTAAAAACTTATTTATAAGATCTATACCAACATTTTGATAATCACTAAAAAGTAAACAAATTTTCTAAGTTATGTTTAATACTAACCTACTACTTAAAAATCCACTTAGAAATAAAGTAGATATACAACTTAAGGAACTAAGTCTTAAGAAGTAAATTCATTTTCTCTTTTTGAAATTAAGGAAATATAAATAATAATTATAATAATTAGATACCCATTTATAATAACTTAAAATTTTAGTTTTCTTCCAACAACTCCTTGAACACCAAAATGTTGAGAAACTAATAATAAATAAAGAGTTATTATGAAAATAAAGAGTTAGAACAAGCCATTTATTTAATATCCCTCATGCTAAAACTTAAAACATATTAGAGGTAATAAGACTTAGAATGATTTTTTTTTTCATAACCACATAAAGCTTCATGTTTTGAAAAATAATTAGTTAAAAGAAATTTAGTATGAAAATAAAATATTCATGAACTCTAACATAAATATAGAATCATAATTTTTTAAATTAAGTTTCATATTTACAAAATCTAAGAATTAAAACTTTGTTTAAGGATCAAAATTAAGAAAATATACTTAGAGTTTCATGCCACTGATGAATAAAACTATTAAATAAAATTCTTTTCAAATATGAGACCTTTGTGATTTGAAAATATATATTAAATCACGATTTTCTTGTTGATTGAGTTACATATTTACAAACTAGCATATTTAATCATAAGTCAAAGAATGGCTTTTCACTAAACTCTATCTTTTATAAAGATTGTATATAAATTTTATTTTTGAGACAACATCACTAGAATGATGCATATAATATAAGTCTGTATATATATAAAAGGTTTTTCAACTATATAAATACTTACGTATTTGCTATGGAATTTTTGGATGAAATAGAATTTAGAAAAATTGCGAATTGAGGTTGGAATTTTCGTGTTAGAACTATACCAACCCGTTTCCGAACCCAAATGACTTCACATGTTAAAAATAACCTTAGAAATAGATAGATCTTTTCGAGTATGTAGAAAACGACATTTTATATGCGAAATTCAAGTTAAAATGAGCAAGTTATGGTCGTTTTAAATTGGAATTTCCCATAATCTGATTTTTTTATGAAAATCATAAGATCGAGTTAGGAAGTTGAGTAAAGCTTCTATGAAATACTCATTCCGGGTATTTCTTTTATCTAGGTGATGAGAAATACGAGACTTGCCTTTCTAAAGATTATTTCAACTACAAAGATTGCGATATGAACGAGTGAGTTTTCCTTCTAAATTCGTTACTTTGCTTGCATTTGTAAAGTAGTTACACTAGCATGATAAGAAAGATAAAAATGGATATATATTGGGGATTATCAAGAGTTAAGTATATGCTCTTTTGCTTGTGTGATTAAGTGAATGCTAAGCATATTACAACACTAGAATGTTTGTTTGACTTTGTTTATTCATCTGTATGCTTGATGTCTATGTGTGTTTAAATTGATTGATTACCCTTAATGAATCATAATATGGAATGGCATTAACAAGAAAACAGTCACGCATAGCATTCATTAAGTCACATTTTCAAAAGGTTGCTGCTCCTATGCATAGAGCTGGATGGACTGCAATCATGTGGGGACACAGACTTTGCTCCTTCCTAGAGAATCCATATCGTTCAGGAATGCGACTCTAGGTTCGGAGCCATGCCAACCAAATACTTTGGGCTAGTGCTTGGGAATTAGGAGTAAAAGATCAAGAAGACTTTCATCAACAATTCCCTAACCTTTGATATGGAGGACGTAAATCCATTCTATGTATAGAATTTGAATAACTATACATATGTGTATTCTTCATGTGATTGATGCATAAGCATATCATATGCTTAACTAACATCAAAGCAACAAGGTTTTGGAAATTAGGTAAAAGGATATTAGGAGATTGGAATGATAGAATTTGACCTTAAAAATAGAGAGGTAGACATTAGCTAACCCTTAAGTTAGCATGAGTGCTAGCCTTAACTTCTGTGATCCATAAGATATGATTTCTAATGTTTGAAGAATTGAATTCTACCCTGGAGATTATTAGAAAAGGTAGAAAATACTCATATAAGAATTAGAGGATATTTTGGAGTACACAAGCAATGAATGGAAATATTACATAGAAAAGTTTACCCTAGGACGTTATCCTGAATGTTGGGAAGTGGAGATAATTGGAAAATGATCTTAGCAAGACGATGTGGTAAAAACATGAAGGAAATAAGAACCCGAAATATTAAGGGGACAGAATAAACTTGTCTTAACAACCTTATATGGTTTAGTGCCTAGTGACCTTACTCGACTCTTAGCCGAAATTAAAAGGAAAGAAGGTAGTATACTATCCCTTTTATATAAGACCACCAAGTAAATAATACCATTCAAGTGTCTTTGCTAGCCCACTTAACAAACCAATGAAAACAAGTAATAAAATATTTTGCTACATCCTTTTTCTCAAAAATTAAATAACATTGGCATAAAACATAATCGAGATGAAAAGATATCTAATGTGATCGTCCCGCCTTGTTTCTAGGAGACTACCCAAGGAGTTCATGCCACAGTTGAACGCCCTTCTTCCAAAGAATCACAAGAACAAGAAGCACCCCTACCATAGGATCAAACTCAAGAGGTTCTAACTGCAATAAGATGCCTAAAGGATGTGCTAGAAGTGACTATTAGCTAGCACCTACTCTACTCGCATCTATCCAAGCCGGGGAATCCCAACCAAAGTCGACACAAAAAGCTCAAACTCCCTATACCATGGCTAGTTTAAAGTCTAAAGCCAAGAAACTCAAGCTGCTTGACTCTTCCATCAAGAAGAAGACTCTAGCGAAGTGTGAGATCCAATGTTGGAAATGCAAAAAGAACCATTACCCCAAATCTTGCCCTAAGTTACGAAATATATGCTATTTCTATGGAGATCCTGAACACAAGGTGTCGGATTGCCCAACGAAGAAGACCTCAACCTACTATAACTACAAACAACTAGTACACTTTGCTAAGGAATGTCCTAAAAAGACAAAAATGGACCTCCAAGTCATCACACCAATTTAGAGGGGGTCAACCTCCCAAGAAAGACCATGAGGATGGAAGAGAAACCTTTTGCGTAGAATTAGTTATGACTAGTCCTTTTCTTAAGAAATCCAATATGCTTAAAAATATTTAGAAGATGCTTTGTTGGCTATCTAATTAGTAATTGGATATAGATAAGATAAAATTTGTAATTATGTTTTTGCATCCTTTCTTTGAACTTTTGTAAATGGAAGATTTAAGCCTTCCTCTTGTTTTCATGTATTTGCTTTAAAGATATAAATTTCCTCTTTATTACTTTGATTTCAACAAGTTTTCAATATTTCTTCTATATATACATTTACACATTTTCGTACTCATTTTATTTTAGTGTGCTTCTTTCAAAATTTTTCGGACAATTAAAACTTAATAAAATTAGAAGATCTCACACAAAAACCTAAAAAATAGTAGATTGTGTAAGAGACGTGCCCGTACACAACATGAACCTAAAACACCTCTTGTGAAACTTGAGAATCGAGAAGGACCTCAACAACCGAATCAACCAGGAGAAGTCCCAGCAGATTTAGATAACTTGTCGACCTAATAAGAGATTATATGCAACATGCTTGTACCATACCAGCACCTACGCCAACCACACATGGGCAAGAAGTGGCACCACAAGTTCTAACCCTACCTATTGCATTGGAACCAACTACACCTCTATTCCCTAAACCCTATCAAAACATGTTGCCTGACTTCATAAAGTGCAATTGATATTTTGATGGAGCTTTTGGAAAACTAGATGAAGCCGATGATTGGTTTGCTCAGATATAAAGATCCTTTTGCACTTTTAAAATACCGCATCACCTTAAGCTTTCTTATGGCACATATATGCTAATATTCAACATAAGGATATGGTGAGAATCTAGGAGTATAGAACTGCTATCGCTAATCACATGGGAGACATTTAGACACGAATTTCTAGAAAACTTTTTCCCTTAAAGCTTGAGAATTCAATGTCGTGCAGATTTCCTATGTATTTCACAAGGAGGTCGTAGCATCGAGTAATACGAGACCGAATTTAGCAGACTACTGCACTATGCTTCGGAGTCATATAAACATAGTGAGGAACTCAAGAGACAAGCTTTCTTAGGAGGATTAGATGAAGACCTTCATATTAAGCTAGAAGAGTTTGATATCAGAGGTTATCGAGAATTAGTAGAAAGAGCACGAATTGTGGAAAATGCTAAGAAAAGGAGAATGACATAAAACAATATTACGATATTTGAGGAGGAACCCATAAGAGGACCCAGTTCAAGCTTCAAGATGAAGGAGTTCAAACCTTTAAGCACTCTAAGCAGAAAGAAATAAAAAGACGCTGGACATTCGATGTTGGAACAAAATCACTAGGATCATATAGATAATATGAGTTAATATCAATATTAAATATCCTTCAAAGGTAGTAATATTTTTATGTATACTAGAGAATGTGCAAATAACATGAAACTTTGAAAACAAGTAAAACAAGGGCTAGAACATGGGAAGTGTAATCTATACCTGTCTAGTCCGACCCTTAAATGATGTTAAAAATTAAAAGAAAGATTAGAAATAGATAGATCTTTTTTATGGATAGAAAATGACTACTAATATGTGAAATTTCGAGTTAAAATGAATAAATTATGACCGTTCTAAGTTGGAATTTCCACAGTCCAAATTTTGACTCGAGTAGAATAAATAGAATTAGAAATTTAAGTAGAAATTCCATGAAATACTCATTATGGGTATTTCTTTTATTGGGTGACGAGGAGTTTGACGTGTCATTTCTAGAGGATTATCTTGACTAAGAATTGCTCTAATGGACATGTGAGTTTTTCCTCCTAAATTTGTTACCTTGTTTATGCTTGTAAAGTAGTTTCACTAGCATGATAAGAAAATATAAAAATGGATATGTATTGGGAATTGTCAATGGTTAAGCATGCGTTTCTTTTTCTTGTGTGATTAAGTGAATACTAAGCATATCGCAATACTAAAATGTTTGTTTAACTATGTTTATTCATTTATGTGCTTGATTGCTATGTGTGTTTAAATTGATCGATCGCTCCTTGATGAATTATAATAGAATGGCATTAACAAGAAAGTGGTTACACAATCGACTCACATTTTAGAAGGTTGCTACTCCTATGCATAGAGTTGGATGGGCAACTAGCATGCTAGGACATGGGCCATGCTTCTTCTTAAGGAATCCACATCATTCAGGGAATGCAACTCTAGGTTCAAAGCTGTGCCAACTGAATGCTATGGGCGAGTGCCTGGGGACTAGTAGTAGAAGATCAAGATGATCTTCATCAACAATTCCCTAACCCTTGATATAAAGGGTGTAAATCCATTCTTTTTATAAATTCTAAATAACAACACATATGTGTGTTCTTCATGTAATTGTTGCATAAGCATAGGATATGCTTGGCTAGTTAACCTGTTCGTTTATGATTTTTGGTGCGATTGAAGGGGAAAAATCTCATTAAGCTCATTCTAAGCTTACACCCCCTTAGATTTTTGTTGAAATAGGTATGCTTGACACTCTATTTGAGGAAGGGACATTAAGGAAATCATCAGTGGATTTTTAAGCCGTCATGGAAGAATTGGGAGCATAGAATAAAGTTTTATTTAAAAAATTTCTTGATGATTAATGTGTCATGATATTTTTTTAAAGATTACAAGAAGATATGAATCTATGTTAAACCATAAGAGGAGATTATAGGAGGTATGCCCTTAAGAGTTGTAATTGACTTTATTTATGTTTAATTATAAGCATTTCACTTGCCTTATTACTTAATTGTTATCAATATAAATTGTACTACTCCGATGCATCTCCTTTTTGTTATGATGTATGACTTGTGCATAATATGGAAGCGTTTGCGTGACTAAGGTAGCCATTCATAGACTTTAATATTGTGTATAACGGACTGTCACATTTAGGATACCCCTCAAGATGTGAAATTTGACCTTCCTAGATCATTGTAGGATTCATAAAAAGAAGTATTGTGTTGTTTGGTTATGTGTGTTGTTTGTTTTGGCTAGAAAGGAGGATGGATTCTTGGTTTCAAAAGAAAAGAAAAGGAGAGGGAGAACATGAAAGCAACAAAAAGAAAAAGAGAAAGAGGGGGAAAGAATTAGTGAAAAAGAGAGAAAGAGAAAGAGAGAGATGATCAAGAGAGGAAAGGTGAGAGAAGAACGAGAGAGAATGAGAGAGGGTTATGTTAAACTAATTAATTCTTCATGTGATTTTGATGAGAACAAAAGTTATATAAATCATATGCTAAATGCACATTACTTAACTAAGACAAATAGACCTTTTCCAATTGATTAAAAGACGGCCATCTAAACAAGAAAATCTATTGTCTCTAAAGTTAAAGGAATCTATGCATGCGTGTTTTGACTTTGTGCTTATAGGGCTTGCACCGACAAGTGATACAAATCAGGACATCCACAACCTTCATTGTGGGTCTTTTTGAGGGCTCATTTTGCTTATCCAAGAGCACAAAAACTAGACTAGTGAGTCGGTAAAAATTCACACCAACAAGCCAGTGAAAAGAAAAGTAATCGTTGCTTACATTTAATGCTTGATATTTTTTAGATGTTTTCTCCAACAGGTGTTTGACTTTTAAAGGCCTATAAATTTACATTCCTTAGCAGATTTAAATAAGTTTTTCAAGAGCTTCATTGATCTCTCTCAAATCTTGTACTACGATTCTTTATCTCTAAAAATCTAGAGAGAGAAAATTAAAATTAGTGCTTTTACATTATATTTACTATTCGTAAAAGAGCACTATAAAAGAGATGATATTGTATAATTCTTAAGTGTTATCTTGGTGTATAGCTCTATTTGAGATTTTGTGTTTGAGATTAATAAAGTATGTGAAGCCTGATTATAGGTGATTTGTGTGATCGTAGAGATTAGAAAAGGCCAAACTTTATTATATTCAACTCGAATCTTCTTTTCTATCTCTTTTATATTCATTTTTTGTTCAATATTATTGCTATAATTTATGGTCATCAAAGATAATTTGATCCATTGCATCAAAAATTCATTAATTAGCTGTTTAGATCAATACTCATTCATCCCCTAAGTATTTTCTAGTGGGTTTTTATTTGGTATCAGAGCACGTCTCTAATTTCTTGTGCCTAATCACCTTTAAAGTAAAGATCATGACATCAAATTCGCCAGGATTTCTAAAATGACAAGCTATCAATAGCCACCACTTCCAAGTAAGGGAAACTACCTTTTTGGAAGTGTAGAATGAAATATCTTCCTAAAGCACAAAATTAGCTAATATGGAAGTAATAGAAAAATGAATCTTTAACTATTGAAGGAAAAGAAGAAAGAGACTATAGTGAAGAGGATTGGAAAAGATTAGATCTAATGAAATAGCTATAAACATATTGCATGTGGTTTAAATGAAAGTGATTTCAAGAGAATTTGCACGTATAAAATTGCTAAAGACATATGAGAAAAGACTTATGAAGGAACATCAAGAGTTAAAGGCACAAAAATAAGTCTTCTTCTATGTGGACATTTGAAAACTTCAAAATACTACTAATGAAACCATAGATGAAATGCATGATAGATTTATTAAAATTATAAATACTTTAAATGTGCTTGGAAAAAAATTCACTAATGTGGAAATAACTCTAAACTTCTTAGGTCCTTGCTTAAGGATTGGGGGGCAAGAGAATAGCCATTGAGAAGGACAGATCTAAGTGCAATGAGCAAAGAAGAAACTTCTGGGTCTTAAGTCACATGAATTGATCAAGAGGCAAGGAGAGAAATCAAGCAAGAAGGCATTGTATTAAAATCCATAAGTCAAACTCTAGCAATGATGATAACGGTGTGATGATGATGAAGAACTACATTGATGGCTAAGAAGTTTAGAATGTTCATGAAATTCAATAAAAGATAGAAAGGAAGGATGATGATAGTAGGTCCTCAAGATACATAAAGGAAAAGAAGGATGTACTAACCTACGTGAAATTTCACAAGCCAGGATAGATCTAACAATATTGTCTAATGCTTAAGAAAGCATCTAAGGGATCCAAAAAGGAAGCTCCTAGTGCCACCTCGAGTGATGACAATTCAAGTGACTCGGACATAAATGTGTGCTTCATGTCATGAATGATGAGGTAAAGTTTTCATCCTCTCCTTCCTATGATGAACTTATAACCATGTATAATGTTTTCTACAAGGAATTAATAAAGTTGCAAAGAAAAGTTAAGCTTTCATAGAGTTGATGTCGAATGTAGAAAAGAGATGGATATGTTTAAAAGGGAATACAACAAATTGATGGATGAAAATCAAACATGATGAGGACATGTTTATTTGAGACTTGAAAATGAAAAATTTAAAAGAGGAAAATGAGAAAACTAGAAACTGAAGTTGACTTACTAGAAATAGAAAAATAAAACCTTAAAAGGTGATATTCATACAAGTAATTATGATAATGCATACCTAAAAGAGCTAGGGAAACCCAAAAATGAAAATATAATGCTAAAAGCTAGCTAAGATAATTCAAAAGCATCCACAGCCAAGTTTATCAAAGGAAAAAAGAACTTGAACACACTTTTAGAAGTCAAAAGTGTGATTCAAACAAATACAACATTGGCTATGATAGAGATAATGGTTGCAAGCCTCATAAAATTTGGTTTGTAAGAGTTACTTCTAAAACTTGCAACTGTTGTGGAAATTTTAGTCATATTGCACAAAATTGTGTAATAAGGAAGACCATGCATTTGAATCATAAAGGCAAGTTAGTTTAGGTTCCTAAGAGAGAAATTCTTGTTGCTCTTAACAAAAAAGGACCTAAACTTAAGTAGGGACACAAGAAATTATTCATTGCTTTGTAAGAATCTTCAAGTGAAAGCAACAAAATGGTACTTGGATGTGGCTGCTCATGGCACATGACCAGAGGTGCATCTAAGTTCACAATATTGATCTTGAAGGATCAAGAGAGTGTCATCTTTGGAGACAATTGCAAGTCAACCGTGCTTGGTGAAGATAACATTACGGGAAATAGAGATTTAATTATTAAAAATGTGCTTTTAATTGATAGTTTAAAACATAATTTATTTAGTATTGGCCAATTGTGTGATAATGGCTTTAAAGTAACATTTCTTACCAATAAATGCTCTATTCAAAGAATTGAGGATAATCAAACTCGTTTTGAAGGGTACAGAAAAAGAAATATTTATAAAATCAATCTAGATGATTTTATTCTTCATATGAGACATTTCTATACTATCAAAACAAAGATATTTAGTTCTGGCATAGAAAATTGAGGCATGCAAAACATGGATATAATTTCAAAACTTAATAAAGAATCTTGTCAAGGGATTACTAAACATTAAATTTTATAAGGACAAAATTTTGTCAAGCATGCCAACAAGGAAAGAAAACTAAGACTTCTTTTAAGTTAAGGATGCAGTTTCCATATAGCTATTAGAACTATTGCATATGGACTTATTTAGACCTACTCAAACATTAGTTTGGTAGCAAAAAAATATACCTTGGTTATTATCAATGACTTCACTAGATATAGTGGAATTCTTCTAGCATCTAAAGATAAATCAAATAATTGTTTTTTTAGATATTGTAGAAAGTCTAAAAATGAAAAAGTCTTAACATAATAACTATCTAAAGTGATCATGGGGGAGAATTTGAAAATTATGAAATGGGTGGTTTTTGTAGCAAACTTAGATTTGAACATACTTTTTCAGCACCTAAAACACCACAAAAAAATGGAGTAACTAAAAGGAAAAATAGAACTTTAATTGTAGAACAATATTGAGTGAAAACAACCTATCAAGATATTTTTGGTCCGATGCCGTTAATACTACATGCTACATATCTAATAGTCTTCATTAGGCCAATTCTTAAGAAAATTCCCTATGAGCTTTGGAAAGGAAGAAGACCTAACATCTCCTATTTTCATCCTTTTGGCACTAAATATTACATCTTAAACAATGGAAAAGATCAACTAGCTAAATTTGATGCTAAAAGTGATGAAGGTATTTTTCTTGGTTGTTCACTAACTAGTAAAGCTTATAGAATTTTTAATAAAAGAACCTTGGTTGCGGAAGAATTAATTCATGTTGCTTTTGATGATACATTGCCTCATGTGTGTTCAAGTGATGATATGGATAATGTATGTGCTGATTTTGATAAGTTTTCACTCGAAAACAATGATAATGTTAAAGAAATAGAAGTAAGAAATAAAAATATAGAAAAGATGTTTCTAATGAATTAGTTAGTCATGACCTTTCCAAAGAATGGAAATATGCTAGATCACACCTAAAGGATCTAATAATAGGTGAACCTTCAAATAGGGTACAAAGAAGAATCTATATGAAAAATGTGTAATCTAGTCTTCCTATCCCAAATTGAGCCTAAAAATGTTGAAGAAGCTTTATAAGATGATTTTTGGATATAAGCAATGCAAAAAGAGTTAAATCAATTCACAAGAAATGGAGTTTGTAACTTAGGTCCTAGGCCAAGTAGTAGACTGGTTATTAGAACCAAAAGGGTTTATAGAAACAAACTTGATGAAGCTGGAATAGTAATTGGGAATAAAGCCTGGTTAGTAGCTAAATGATATAATCAAGAAGAAAGCATAGATTTTGATTAGACCTTTACCCTAGTTGCTAGACTAGAAGCCATTAGGATGCTTTTAGTATTTACCACTTTAAAAAAAATGTATACTTTTTCAAATAAATGTCAAAAGTGTTGGGTTCCAAGGGTTTAAAATTTTTATAAAGATCAAATCTTTTTGCAGCGGAATCAAAAGAAAACCCTAACCCAGTATCCATGTGTATCGATTAGATCAGAACAGGATAAAGATTTCAGATCCATACCTTTTTGGTACTTTTTCAAATCTGGAAATTCGGATCTGAGATGTTGCAAACGCAAACACCCTCTACGGTATCCACACGAATGAATGCTCCTTAAAGATCCTCTGTGTGCTAGCACAATCTAGAACACCTTCTAGATTCGAACGGGATTAAACTTTCTAATCACGACTCTCGTGTTATTTGCTTTAGGGTTTACAGTGTTTCACTGCAGTCTAATGTGACAGCATGTGTTGTCTAACCCTAAAGACAAACCCTTATGTTCTATTTATAATGTCATTCAATAATGACATTTTTACCCCTTAATCTAATTAGGGATAAATAATTATATTATAATTTATTAAATAAATTATAAGATAATTAACGAACATAAGAATCCCTAATCTAATTAGGGAACATAAAACTATTTGGCCTAGGGCATAATTACCAACAATCTCCCACTTGCATTAGGCCAAATTATAATTGTTTATTATTCCCGTTGGACTTATTTAAATTCAGTCCACGATCCTTTTAGTTCATTCTTGTGTGTGACCCTGTAGGTTCACTTAATGTTGGCAGTAGATCTAAAACACACTTTAGATCTACAAGACATAATTGGTCTCTAGCAAGACATTATGTCTACCCAAATTAAGTGAAGATCGGTGATCCGACTCTACCTATTAACAGTCAGTTATTTAATCCTTTTGTTACACGATATCTTATAATTAAACATAAGGTGTGGATCAATACACACTTATATCGTTTAATCACATATTTCTTGATTCCAGAGTATGACTGACTTAAACAAATGATATTGATAACTCCTTATCAATTCATTCGAGCATGGCCATGCATTTCTCAGTCTTACCCATCAAGAGGCCCAAAAGATATCTCTCTCAAATTAATGAGAGGAACAAATCCCATCTTAATCACTCAACTTCCTCTACATGATTCATATTATGCCGAATCCCAACCTTTATAATTATCCGGTTAAAGATAATGTTTGATTGAGTCAAAACACAATATTTCTCATGTTGGAATCTATGATGATTTCAGGTCTAAGGACTAAAATAACACTGCAAATGAGAAATACTTATCGCATTGATCCATATAGTATTCTCATATTTGGTCAATCCAATACAATGTACTCTTACATGTATTCATGTGCTGAATTGACATCTCATATCCATAATCAGTAAAACATGATCATCATCCAGCCAACATACTAGTCTTAATTCATTATTATTTCATATAATGAACGACTAGGGATAATTTAGAATAAAGTTATTTCTCACCTTATGGTTTTACTATTAAAGTGACATACTTTAATGACATAAGGAATAACCAATTTATTCAAGGAATAATACTTTATCAAAACAAAAAGCCAATAACAACTTTGATAAAGAAAATGACAAATATACTATAATGATAATAAACATTCAGATGACATAGAATCCATATGCCTTAGGGCACATCACTAGCAATCTCCCACTTGCACTAGGCTTGGTTAGATACAGGTCTAACACCTAATGCTCTAGTATGACCATCATACTTTGACTGTGGAAATGGCTTAGTCAATGGATCTGCTACATAGTCATCTGTATGTACTTTGCATATCTTAACATCTCTTCTATCGATGATCACTCGAATGAGATGATAACATCTGAGTATTTTTTGGATCACTGATGTGATCTTGGTTTCTTAGCTGCATCCGATGCTGCTATATACTCTGCCTCTATGGTAGAATCCACAACAGTATACTGTTTGGAACTCTTCCAGCTTATAGTATCTCCATTTAAACAAAATACATAACCTGTTTGCGATCAGAAATCATCAAAATTGGACTGAAAACTGATATTTATGTAACCATTTACCACAAGATCAGTTTCCTATCCCATTTATCAAAACGACATCCTTAGTCCTTCTCAAGTACTTTAGACTGTTTTTGACTACTATCCAGTGACTCTCACATGGATCTGACTGATACCAACTAGTGATGCATAAACGACATCTGGTCGAGCGCATAACATGGCATACATGATGAAACCAATAGCAGAAGCATATGGAATCCTACTCATGTGTTCACGCTCCTCCTTCTAAGCAGGACATTGAGTCTTACTCAATTTAATTCCATGTGACATTGGGAGAAATCCTCTTTTAGATTTTTCCATACTAAATCCTTTTAGTACTTTGTCAATGTATGCACTCTAACTTAGGCTAATGCTCCTTCTAGATCTATCTCAATAGATCTTAATGCCTAGAATATAGGCAGCTTCACCTAAGTCCTTCATTGAGAAACAATTTCCTAATCATGTCTTGACATTTTGTAATGTAGGAATATCGTTTCCAATGAACTATATGTCGTTTACATAAAACACTAAGAAAACTATTGCGCTCCCACTAACTTTCTTGTAAACACAAGATTCATATTCATTCTTGATGAAATCAAACTGTTTGATTGCATCATAAAGACGAAGATTCCAACTCCGAGATGCTTGCTTTAATCCATAAATGGATCTTTGAAGCTTACAAACCCTATGTGAATTCCCTAGATTATCAAAACCCTCCGGTTGTGTCATGTACACATCCTCAATGATGTTTCCATTCAAGAAGGCTGTTTTGACATCCATTTGCCATATCTCGTAGTCATAATACGTAGCTATAACAAGAAGAATTCTCACAAACTAAAGCATGACTACAAGTGAAAAGGTTTCATCATAGTCTATACTATGAGTTTGCTTAAAACCTTTTGCAACTAGTCGTGCTTAGTAGGTATGCACTTTGCTATCCATGTCAGTTTTGTTCTTAAAAACCCATCTACACCCAATAGTCTTAACAACATCAGGTGGATCAATCAAAGTCTAAACTTGATTATCGTACATGGATTGCATTTCTAATTTCATGGTTGATAACCATTTCTCAGAGTCAGGGCCCTCCATCGCTTCCTGGTAAGATGTGGGCTCATCTTGATCTATGAGTATAACATCACAATTGTCAGTGTTGAGAAATCCATTTTTCAAGCTCATGATAAATCCTACCAGACCTACCCAGGCCTTTAGCTAGTGGTTCAGGCTCAGCAACTACTTGCAAGTCTGATTGAACATCCATCATGGGTGTTATGTTAGTTTGTGGTTCTCGAACTTCTTCGAGTTATATTTTACTCCCACTGGTTTCTTTAGAGACAAATTCTCTTTCTAGAAAGTAACCATTACGAGCAACAAACACTTTGTTCTCAAATCGGTTTTAGAAGTAATATCCTTTTTTTTTTTTTTTTTGGATATCCCACAAACAACCATATATTAGATTTGGGTGCGAGCTTGTCAGACACTTGACGTTTGACATATGCATCACAGCCCAATATCTTTAAAAAGACAAACTGGGACGTTTCCCATTCCATAACTCATATGGTGTCATTTCAACCGATTTTGATGGAACCTCGTTCAATATAGACGCAACAGTTTCTAGGGAATACCCCAAAAAGAATATTGGAAGATCTGTCTGACTTATCATTGATCGAACCATATCTAATAAGGTTCAATTTCTCCATTTAGAAACACCAGTCCATTATGGTATTCTTGGAGGAGTTAATTGTGAGATTATCTCATAATCCCTAAGATAGTCAGAAAAATCTTGGATTAAATAACCTCTTCTAGCAGGTGAACTCAATGGTCTGCATACATCTGTATGTATGAGACTCAACAAGTCAGTAGCTCTCTCACTTTGTCCAGTAAAAGGAGTTTTTGTCATCTTACCCATTAAAAAGATTCTCATGATTCATATGATTCAAAATCAAATGAATCTAAAAACTCATCTTGATGAAGTTTTGATATGTGTTTCTTTTTAATGTGTCCTAAATGACAATTCCAGAAGTAAGTCGGATTTGAATCTTTTGGTATTTATATTATAAATGGACTTATTATCAGATTCATCAAAGTTTAGAACATGGAGACCATTCATTAAATGACTAAATCATAAAAGATGTCTCCATAATGGATGCAGATTGTATTATTCTTAATAACAAATCTAAAACCATCAATGTCCAAACATGAAACTGAAATAACATTGCTACTCATAGCAGGCATATAGTAACAGTTACTTAAAATAAGTCCAGAAGGCAAAGCTAATTCAAAATTTCCTACAGCTAATACAATAACTTTTGCTCCATTAGCCACACGTAGGTCCACTTCGCCTTTTGCCAATTCTCTACTTTGCTTAAGACCCTACACATTTACACAAATGTGAGAGCTATATCTGGTATCTAATACCCTTGATATATAAGTAGATAAATTGACATGTATAACATAAATACTTAAAGAAATAGTCTCACTATCCTTTTTCCTTTTCAGATCTTCCAAAGATAGTTTGCAATTCCTCTTCCAATGACCTGGTTCATTGCAGAAGAAGCAAACCCCTTCCTTTGGTGGTTTAACCTTAGGCTGGGTTTTGAGCCCTTTAGCTTTGGTCCGACCTTTCAGCTTTGCCCTTACCCCTACCATTGGCTTTTCTCTTCTTGCCCTATCCCTTTTGAACCAACACAATTCAATACTTGTGTGATCACAAATCTCTCATGCCTTGCCTATTGTTGGAACATTTCCTAAAGGTGTATGATCATATCGTATGCCTCCATGTCTTCCATTTGCTTCCGAAGCTCAGGATTCATAGTGGCAAGCATGATGCAAGTGACATTCAAAGAGTCTACAACTCTTAGAGCATCAGCAACAAGTTCATTAGGGATTGGTTCATTTAATTTCCTTTCATCCTTAAGAACAATTCTTAAGTTACGGTACCAATCAAGGAAATTTGTGGTATTCAGATTATCTTTTCAAGAATCGATCGCAAGGTTATGTTGTTTGTTGTCATGATCTACATACAGAGGCATGCAAAGTTAATTATCTTTATATAAGTCATTTTACATACTTCTACTATTTTATCAAATTAATAACCCTTCAATATTAATTTGGAAAACAAATTTTCTTAGTAGAATAAGATCCATATTTCACCAAATATTGAGTCAGCTTTGGCATGACGCTCAAAATTTAGTTATTTAGGTAGGAAACCCTTTTCCAATTACATCACATGTAACTCTTGTTATGGGATTGACATCACATGTCCCGGCCAAATAATCCCATTTAATGCCATAGGCCCAAAACCGTTTTGATGGCCTATTTAAGTCTAACCATTACGACATGCAAATAACACTATTATTCACTCCTGTCTGACTAGGATGGTCTTTTGTACCCTGCTTTGGCAGAACCTACAATTGGACAATCTAAGTCTTGACAGGTGTCGAAACATGGAAGGCATTTTATGACTTAGTATTTTGTAAAGGTTTATTTTATCTATATGTTAAAACCTTATCATATTAGATGGATACTAAGCATGTAAATGTGCAAACATGGTATCACATACATTCACATATATCATCATATATGGTATAACATGCTTATAAAGAAAAAGAGAAAGTGTCATAGTATGGCCCTTAATCTATGTTAATCTTCATAACATCTTCATGTCTTCATTACAAGATAAAGAAGATACAACAAAAAAAACGACACGCAGGCCGTATTATAAAATTACAACCCAAGATGTAAAAGAAAGCAACCTGCCAATCACATAGGTCTTAGAGCCATACTATGCACCATGCATTCAACACAACATATATGAAAATTATACATATGGCTTAAAACAATTCAAAACCACTCACATATGTTGACTATCATAATAGTCGAAAAATTGCAGGGGTCAAGGGGACTGCGTCCCTTGTGGGGTCAAGGGGCAACGCCCCTTGCAGGGGTTAAGGGGACAGCGTCCCCTTGCGGTAGCGGGCAGGGGTCAAGGGGACAGCGTCCCCTGCGGGGTTTCAGGGCAGCGCCCGGAAAGCTAAACGAAAAAGTAAATCTGGGTAAGGGAAATCCTTTTGAAAAATTGAAACTCCTTTTAAACCTTTAAAATTGTTTCCAAAATTTTTTATGAAAATCCTTTCTTAAAAGTAAAAAATTGTTCAATAATTAAACAATTTGTTTTAAAACAACCCAGATCTGTTCAACAATTGAACCATATCATATATATTAAAAGACTCCAAGAATATACGCATTTTTTTAAAATTAAATATGCAGTTCATAACTGATATTAGACGTCCGATTCATCGTTCCAAATCTGAGGATCATTCGTAGAAGTCTAATTTAGATGCTTAACCAATTCGAGGAAAGCAATTCGAAAGAGGAACCGCTCGAAGTGAGAACACGGATCTAATCCGCTTGAAACATTATCACGCTGTTCATTCCTTTTTTTTTTTTTTTTGGTTAATTATTGGACGTCCGCAGCATATGGAACGATCGTGCTAGTCAGACCGCGTCACAACAAATCTAATCTGCTTTTGTATTCAGGCGCACAACTTGACGTGTGATTCAGTTACACAAACAGATCGCATCTGTATTTTTTTTTTTAATAAATCAAACGTCCAATAACATCTTGTAATTGATAACCACGATCATGCAGATCTAATCTGCTTTTCATGAACCAACATGCTGTTAAGAAAAACTCTAAAGATCCTTTGTAAACTAATTACACCAGATCTATTCAATCCATTAAAGCAAGGTACTATAATATAATTACAAATCCATATTTGTATTGATTTAGATTTTTGCAAACTCAAATTAATTTCACAATTAACATGTACAAAATTGAATCTCAAAAATTCAACTTTCATAGCATCACATGCAAATCATAAACTAATTTCAATCTAATAAAAACATAAGCGGCTCTGATACCACTGTTGGGTTCTAAGGGTTTAAAATTTTATAAAGATCAAATCTTTTTGCAGCGGAATCAAAAGAAAACCCTAACCCAGTATCCATGTGTATCGATTAGATCAGAACAGGATAAAGATTTCAGATCCATACCTTTTTGGTACTTTTTCAAATCTGGAAATTCGGATCTGAGATGTTGCAAACGCAAACACCCTCTACGGTATCCACACGAATGAATGCTCCTTAAAGATCCTCTGTGTGCTAGCATAATCTAGAACACCTTCTAGATTCGAACGGGATTAAACTTTCTAATCACGACTCTCGTGTTATTTGCTTTAGGGTTTACAGTGTTTCACTGCAGTCTAATGTGACAGCATGTGTTGTCTAACCCTAAAGACAAACCCTTATGTTCTATTTATAATGTCATTCCATAATGACATTTTTACCCCTTAATCTAATTAGGGATAAATAATTATATTATAATTTATTAAATAAATTATAAGATAATTAACGAACATAAGAATCCATAATCTAATTAGGGAACATAAAACTATTTGGCCTAGGGCATAATTACCAACAAAAAGTGCTTTCTTAAATGGCTTCATAAAAAAAAGAAGTTTATGTAAAGCAACCACTGGGTTTTGAAGATAGTGAATTCCTTGATCATGTTTATAAACTAAATAAAGCTCTTTATGGACTCAATTAAGCTCCTAGAGATTGATATGAAAGGCTCAGTAGCTTCCTATTAGACAAAGGATTTCTAGAGGAAAAATTGATACAACATTATTTAATAAAAATCACAAGCCAAACCCATTAATTGTGTAAATCTATGTAGATGACATTATGTTTGGAACTACTAGCATGAATCTTATAAATGAATTTATTGAGTTCATGAAGAATGAATTTGAAATGAGCATGATGGGAGAACTCAACTATTTTCTAAGTCTCTAAGTGAAACAAACTGAAAATGGAATTTTTATCAATCAATCTAAACATACCATATAACTCTTGAAAAGATTTAAAATAGATAATTACAAAACTAGGACCGTACCTATGAGTACAAGAATAAAACTTGATAAAGATGAAGCTAGCAAAAATGTATGTAAAAAACTCTATAAAGGCGTGATAGGTAAATTGTTATCTAACAGTTTCAAGACCCAATATCATGTCCTTAGTAGTTTATGTGCACAATTTCAAGCTTGCCTAAAGAAAGCACACTTGAGTGCAGTAAAATGCACCTTCAAGTATCTTGCAGGCATTATTGAACTTGGGTTGTGGTCTCCGAAGTTTAATTTTTTTTCATCTAGTTGGATACTTCGATGCTTACTTTGATGGGTGCAAAGTTGATAAAAATATCACAAGCAGCATATGTTGCTTACTTGGAAACTCCTCTTAGAAACTCTCTAATATCTTGACACTAAAAGAAGCAAATTCCTAACCACTGAAGCTAAGTATGTGGCTACTGGTAGTTGTTATGCACAAGTCCTATGGATGAAACAAGCATTACAAGATGATGGACTAAAGTATAATAATGCCTTAATTTTATGCGATAACACTAATGCTATCAAATTGACAAAAAATCCGAGCTAACACTTAGGGACCAAGATTATCTTAATTAGATATCATTTCATTAGAGATCATGTTCTAAATAATGATATTAGCTTGGAATTTGTTGACACAACTAATCAAATTGTTGATATTTTTACCAAACCCTTAAGTGAGGATCATTTTTGCACTTTGTGTAGAGAATTGGGCATGATCAAGCAAGATAGTGGTAAATATCATGAAGCTAAGTTGATGAGCTTTTCTTTCATAGCATCTCATCTAGAACTTGATTTTGGATTGATTACGCTATAAATATCAAAATATACATAAATATGATATGTTTTGACAAATGCCAAATGAAATGTTTACGTCATGCGCATATCCCTCAAAATTTTTTTAAGTTTGTCTGCTAAAATTTGAAGAAGTAAACAGCTTACCGGTATGATAATCATTGCTTTGCTAGTATGCTTATAGAGGGCTCAATTAAGAGGCTGGATAGCCTCTATTCTCTAAAAGGTTTTCACTAGCGAACTGATAGAGATAAGACTGGCTTGCTAGTATGCCTTTCACGGGCGTAGAAAGGGGCTCGATAGCTTCTACTCTCTTAAATAAAAGTAAATTTTTTTTATCGACTTTGTCGTTATGCCATGCATTAACTCGCTGGTACCCATCTTTTAGGTGCCTATTTAAGTCTTTTCTTCTCTCTTCTTGCTCTTTTCTTTCCTTTGCTCTTCCTCTCCCTTGTAACCTCCTTTTCAAAACCCTAAACTCCATCTCTTCTTCCTCTCTTGCATCTTCAAAATCCACCACCTCTCTCTACATTGCCTCCCCACTATCTCTAAACCCCCCACCCCCTACCCTTCTCTCTTTACTCATCTTTTCTTTCTCTCTACAGTTTATTATACAAAATGCCTCAAAGAACTACTCGTGGCCGTGCTCTACCTCCTACATCTATCTTTGATGCTTTCCTCTTCCCATCTAGAAAGCAGTTAGATAGGTATACCTTATTCTATGACCTTCCTATTGATGTTGGTAGAATTTACAAATAAGATGTTTTAGAATTTTTTCGTATTCCTTAATTGCCTGGTGTAGCTCTAAATAATATTATGAATACCATGGTGTTTCTAGCTAAGGTCAATAAAGAGGTTGTTATGTTGTTTTTATTGTAATTTAACTGATTACTTAGATGATGATGATAGTTTAGGTATTGAAATGGAGACTGGGTTTAGCAGTTCCAATTTTATGAGAACTCAATTGTATTCATATTTGTATCGTAGGAAACTTGAAATATCTCATCATGATCTTTGTAGTCTGATTGATGTTGATCATACTGAGGTTAGAATGCAAAATAACTTTGACAGACCTCAGTCTGATGAGGATCTGTTTAATATATTTGATATGGGTCCAAATTGACGTGAATCACGTAATCTGTATTCCTCCCATCTTTCCCTTAGGCATTAGGTTCTCCACTTGTTCTTAACTGATAATTATGTTCCTTTAAGGGACAATAAACTACTATGACCCAACAAGACTTGTAGCTTATGGTACATATCTTGAAAGGGATATGATACATTTCTTTTGTTGGGAATTTAGGGATCCAAGAGCAGCGGAAATTATTTTTTTTTATGTAAAACGAACCCTAAATCCCTAATTTCGGATCCATGCAATTCAATCAAATTAGAGTGGATCAAATTACCTTTTTGATGCTTTAGAATTTAGAAATTCAAATATGAGATGTTACAAATGCGAATACCCTCTACTGTATCCACATGAATGAATTTCTAATAAGATCTCTGATCGTATGCTAGCATGTTAGACCAATTCTAAATTTTGGCAATCTCTCTCAATAGGATCTCTCATGTTTTGAGTTATAGAGTTTCTTTGTAATTCTAATACGATGGTAAGCATCTATAAACCCTAAAGGTGACCACCACCTTCTATTTATAAGAAGATGTGTCTATTGCTTATCTACCCTAACCTTATTAGGGTTTTTCTTCATTAAAACGACACATATGTTATAAAATAACAATTTTATTTAATAATTATTTATTATTCTTAATCTAATTAAGAATAATATACAATTATATAATTCACGATATGGTTATCTAAAACAACCCATGATCCGATTGATTCATTCTTTGTGTGTACTATGTAGGTCACTTAATGTCTGTAGTAGCCCTAAAACACCTTTTACACCTACAAGATATAATTGGTCTCTAGCAAGACATTATGCCTACATAAATTAAGTGAATATTGGTGATCTGACTCTACCTATTAATAGTCAGTTATTTAGTCCTTTTGTTACATGATATCTTATAACTAAACATAAGATGTGGATTAATACACTCTTATATTGTTTAATCACATATTTCTTGAATCCATAGTATGACTGACTTAAAAAATGATATTGATAACTTCTTATCAATTCATTCAGCATGGCCATGCATTTCTCAGTCTTACTCATCAAGAGTCCCAAAAGATATCTCTCTTAAATTAATGAGAGGAACAAATTTCTTTACGAACCCTCACATTCCTCTACATGACTCATTCATTGTCCAATTACAGTCTTATAGTTATTGATTAAAGATAATGAAGAACAGAATCAAAACATGGAACGTATTATGTAGGAATCATGGTGTCATCAGGTCAAAGGACTAAAATAACACTACAATGAGAAATACTTGTTGCATTAATCCATATAGCATTTTCATATTAGTCATTCCAATATAATGTATCTTACATGTATCCATGTGCTAAATTGATATCTCATATCCATATCATTAAAACATGATCATCATTCAGTAACATACTAGTCTTAATTTATTAGTGTTCCAACAATGAATGACTAGGGATGATTTAGAATAAAGTTATTTCTTGCCTTATGATTCTAAACACATATACTTTAAAACATAAGGAATAACGAATTTATTCAAGGAATACTTTTCTCAAACAAAAATGCCAATAACACTTTGATAAAGAAAAACTTGTATTATAAAATAATAAACATTCAAATTATATAGAATTCATATGGCTTAGGGCACATCACTAGCAAATAGGGCTCGACTTGAGTTAAATGCTATCGTTTCTACATTCTTCCATCAATGGCTAAATTGAGGCTGTCGAGGGCTCGATTGCTTTGATGGTTTAAGGTACAATACTAATCAGGCAAAGGTCTGTACTTCACTTCAAACTATCGCGGGTCAGATTTAAGGCACGACATTGAGGCACCATAGAAGCTTTCTTCAAGTTTGGGCTCGATCTCCTCAGAACAAGTGTCGAAGGTCATGTCAGGGCTGAATTTGAGGTGCAACAGACCAATTTTTGTTATTTTACCTTATATTTTAGCTTGATTGGTATTATTCAGGCGCGATAGATTTGTTTTTTTTACTTTTGCTACTGTTTTTGTCCAAATCTGATAAAAAACACTTTGATTATTCTTCTTTTGATTCAAAGAGATAAAAAAAAAACAAAAATTTAACATTAAAAGCACTAGATTCATAGGAATTTAACTAAAACTTATCAAAATAAGCGCGAATTCCTATGAAAAGAATAGAATAAAATTAACTTATCACTGGTTATTTTATCTTCATATTATCAGAAAACAAAAAGAGAGTCTTTTGAACATACTAAAGAGCATAAGAGTGATTGCTGGAAAATATATGATGTTAAGGGTATAAATCCTTCTTTTAAACTCATAAAATTTGTCTTGAAGAGGAAGCTAAGCTAGTAATGCACCAAAGAAGAAAACCCTAATATGAAGGAGGTAGTTAAAAAGGAAGTGATAAAACTCCTTTGATGCATGCATGATTTACCCTATATCTGATAGTTCATGGGTAAGCCTGTACAAGTTGTACCAAAGAAGGGAGGTATGATAGTTGTTTCTAATTATAAGAGTGAGCTCATTTCAATGTGTATTGTCACTAGTTGGCATGTTTGTATAGACCACAGAAAACTTAATGCTACTACAAGAAAGGATCGTTGATAAGTGTCTAAAGACCTCATTATTTACATTGTTTCAATATGATATTATATAGATTTTATGTGAATTATTATGAAAAATGATACTTATTGGATTAAAATATCAATTTCAGGGACAAAGGAAAAATTTTAGCTTAATGAAGATTTTTGGATGAATTAAGTAAGATTTTAACGAAGAAATAGGCAATTGAAAGATTTATAATATACATGACCTTTATACAAAAGCTGTGTAGGATGCCTATGTAAGAGTTGGAAAATGACCATAAGCATTTTTAAAAGTACATGACCTATCTACACAAGTTGTGTCCATGGTCGTGCAACCTTAGAATACAACGTTTTTACCAGTTTTCATTGTACATGGGCTTTAAATATGGCTGTATAAGATGCTTGTGTAAAACCAAATTTGCTTTTTCCTATAAATAACGGCCTTAACTCATCTTGTAACATATGTTAGATTGTTCCTAGAAACTCTAGAGGGAAAATTATAAGCTTCAAGAGAAGAATTGCCAGGACTTCATTGAAGATCGCAAAACTTTGTTTAAGGGAGTTATTGTACATCATGTTGACATTCTATTCTTCTAAATTTCATGTTATAATTGTAAAATTCATGGAGGAATAGATTTTTTTACCCTACGTCTTATGAAATCCTAGATCTATGTGCTAAATCTATGTTGATTAATGAAATTTTATGTTCTTGAGTATATTCTCTTTAATGTTCTTGTAGGGTCTGTTTGGATTGTCTGTTTTTCATCTATATCTGTATCTTTTTTAAAATGATATGTGTAATATATATCCAATTTACATCTAAATTTTATCTATATTTGTTCTATTTGTTCTTTTGATGAGAACTGTCAACTTTTTTTTATCTATATCTATTTCTTGATAAATAATTTGTTAGAAAAAAGTTTAAAAAAGTGTCTGTATCTGCCGGAAAAAAACTAAAACAAACAAACTCGTAATTAATTTGTGGCTAAAATTAATCGCATGTTGATTTTCTTTTAGATGGAAAGAGATTTCAACTAATAGGATAGACCTATATGAATAGAGAGGTTTGAATGTGAATCTAAACATGGACTATATGAACTTTCTACATAAAGATTGAATCTTTGCTAGAAATCTTGAACCATAAAGCAATTCTATATGTAATTAATGATGAAAGACATTTCCATTAATCATGTAGGGTTAAGGTACAATTATCTTGAAAGAGAAATTGATGTAAACCCTTAAAATTTCGATTAATTTTGAGCTTAATCTTAGAATTAAAAGTCAATTGGAAACCTTAAAAGTCAACAAAAGACTAGAACCAACCCTAGAGTTTAGATCCAGCAATCTTGTGTTCTTAAACCCTAAATAACAGAATTGAAATAATTATGGACCATGGTTCATAATAACATAAGAAAGCGTAAAAATATCAAATTCGCTCTTTTTTGGTGTATTTTGGACTCGAGCAGGATCAGCTCTCGAAAAGCGTATCTTCAAGCCTAGAATAATAAAAATATTTCGATAACACCGTTAGGACCGAAACAATACAAGGATTACAAAAATATTAGCTTCGTAATTTTTCGGTAGTTAAAAATAACAAATATCGCATTTATACGCGTATTTTCTTTGCTACTAGTATATTATTTGTCTTGTTTACTATTCATTGTCTTATACTACTATTCATTACTATTCATCTATCTCTACTTTACCTTACAACATATTCTTACTACCTTTATGCCTATTTTTCTACTTCTTACATTTCCAATACACTTTCACATCAACCATACTTCACCTCTTAAGTACTTTTTATTACATAACAACAAATAAAATAATTTTTATCTCCCTTTCTCTCTATGGCCCACACCATGCCCTCTCTCTCTTCCTTAATTATTTTTATTTTTCTAATTTATTTTATTACATCTAATTTCTCTCCATCTTCAACTATAAATACCGACTTTCTCTCCACTTGTTTCACTCCTTCATTTCACATAACAAAACTCTTCCAAATTCACTCCACAAATTCTCTCTAAAAAATTCTTTACTATCATAACTCTCTTTCACAAATTCTTCACAAAAATCCTCCTCTATAAACAAACCATCTACCATTTCTTACTACCTATATAATACCCCATTCGTCTACCATCTTCATACCACACAAACACTTTAGGTAAACTTTCACCACTATCTATTTATCCATGTCATGTAACTTAGCATGACCATTATTGTTTCTTGAAACTCATATGAGTCGTAGAAGCAACAATATGTTTATGTTTTGTTCTTGCACATGAATTCCAATTTTATTATCTTGTTGTTATTATGAAATCATATTGTTATTATTATTATTAACATGCTTCTAATGTAACTCTATATATATTATTAAGTATATGTATATCTATATATTTTTAGAGTCTAATGCTCACTAACATTCTCTAACTTGCTCTTATTATTGCTTTTTCTTTTCTTTCTTTTTCTTTTTCTTTTTAGGACTAGTCTATTCTTAATCCTGGATTATCTTGATGAAGCTAAGGCTCCCAATACTTGATCGGGTTACCTTGAAGAAGCTAAGGTTTTCAATGCTTGATATTAGTATTATGCTCTTACTATCTCTTATATATATCTTATCTAATTATGATATATTGCTTTATTTCTCGTGACTACATATTCATGGTTCATGCTGAGCATATTGATATTGTCTCAACTAAAACAAAAAGAGGATTTTCTTAAATAAAGGAAGATGAGGATCCTTTTCAAGAAGTAGACTTTTGTCACTTTCGAAAATTATATTTTTTCTAGGATTCTATCTTAACAATTTTTCCAAAATATTAGATAAGCTCATTACAAGTTTTAGTAACAATAGAACATAAGAATTTAACGAATGATACAAAAGTAGATATATCACTCATTTTTTAAGAAATAAAATGGAAAAGTTTCATTTAAAAACTGAAGATTTCAAATTAACAAAGGATTCATTATATTTCCATGTGAAAATCTCACCAACATTCCAAAAATATTAAGGATTAAGCAAGTTTTGTAAAATCATCAAGAAATCCTTTTCTAGAAATGAAAGTTTCTTAAGAATAAAAATTTAGTAAGCAACTTAGGAAATCATTGCTATTAAAATAAAATGAACCTTAGGGGAAAACTAAAATATGTAAACTTTAATCAAACTTGATCATTATCAAGTAGTACTTAAGAATTATCTTTTCAACCTCTAAGAAATTAAGTTATAGGAATCTTAAAAAGACAAAAATTTATTTTGGAGAAATTAAATTATTTCAAAGGTTAAGAAATGGAATTTAAAGGAGGAGATACTCATTTTAATGATTCAAAGAATTTTTCCAAAAAGCTAAAGTGGAAACTTCAAAGATTTGCTTTTCCAACTTCTAAAATGCATTGTTTTACGAAAATTATGTTGAGACAACTTCACTAAATTCATACATATGATATGAGTCTATATATATATATATATACATGTATTCAAAGGATTTTTCCAACTATACAATATCTACATTTTGATATTAGTATTTTTTCTATAAAGAAAATTTTGCAAATTCTGTTTTGAAAACTAGAATTTTTCATGATGAATCTGTACCTTATAGTTTTGGAACCCAAAAAACTTTATATAACAAAAATAACCCAAGAAATAGATGGATCTTTTTGAATAGGTAGAAAATGACATATAATATGTGAAATTCCAAGTTAAAATGAGCAAGTTATGACCATTTTAAGTTGAAATTTTCACATATACGAATTTTACTGCAACTAAAGATTAGAATTAGAATTTTTCACTAGAAATTCCATGGAATACTCATTTTGGGTATTTTCTTTGTTTAGGAACCAAGGAGGAAGATGTGTACTACCCCGAGGACTATTACGATTAAAGGAGTATAGTCATGATCGAATGAGTCTACTTCCCTTATTTCGTACTTATGTTTGTGCTTGTAACATAGTTGCACTAGGCTTAAGGAAAGGTACAATTGAAGATGCATGTTCTTATAATTTTGATGAAAGAACTTTAAGTATATCGAGCCATGAGTTGCTTATAATGAGTTGTATGATATATTAGCATATTGAAGTGTTTGGATTGGGTGATCACTTACAAGAAATTGTAATTCAAATGGCTAGACCTTAAATAAAAATTGAGACATGCACTTCATTTGTTGAGTCACATTGCATTTACTATTATACAATTGGTGGGATAGAGTATGATATTAGTAGTTAATATAACTAGTAGTATCTGTATGTGGCAAATAGTAGCCGGTAAAATCTATAAATTGATGGCGAGTAGAAGCCGGTAAGAACTACATGTTTTGATGTTGAATTAGCCTGTAAGAACTATAAAAATGGTTTTTAAGAACTACTTTTTCTTAAGTATGATTATCGGGTTTATTCTCTCTAAGCTCGTAAAGCTTACATCCCTATAGGTATTTGTATTCACAGAAACACCTGTTCTTATACCCGATGTCTCTTTACATCCGCATAAGTTTTCTATCGGGAGCTTTTGGAGGAAATCTACTTAAAGGATTAGATTAATTCATTAAAAATCTTTTTATGAAGTATCTAAGTTTTGTGTAAAGACTAGTAATCTTTATGAGATCATTGGAGATTTAGCGAGGGAATGGCCCTATGAATTATGTATAGACTCTTATCTACATTTATGAATTATCTTTATTTCTAGATTCTTCTATGTTCAATATTACTTGCTTAGACCACACTTCCCAAAAGTGTCTCATATTACTGTGTTGTACGCCTTATATGTAAAACCGAGACTTTCGCATGACTGAGGTAGTCATTCTTAAGTCTTGATATTACATGTGGTAGACTGTCACGTCTAGGATACCCTTCGGGGCGTGAAAATTGATGAATTTAGGGATTCTTGTAGTTCAAGATATAAATGATTCATTAATCAATCCTTCATTATAAGAAATTAGGGTTTCGAGTGGATCAAGATAATGGGGCATTTTTTTTGTGATTGTATTATCTTAAGAAGGCACATAATTAACTAATAGGGTGATGAGTTAGAAAAATAGTAGTCATAACTCATCTCAATTATTAGGTTAAATAGTAGAGAAACAGTAATACTAATGCTTAATATCTAGATCATAGAAGATGACATCTATAGTAATTATATTCGGCAATCAATAGGTGCACTGCTTTAGAGCTTTTCATAGGATTTATATTGGGTTTTGTTATTTATTATTTGATACGTCTGATACACTCTTATCAACCAGTTTCAGCTACACTTTTTTGATAAGATGCTTGAGAGGTTGTCAGGACACTTATTTATTGTTTACTTGGTGGAATGTCTGGATATTTTCATATATCTGCCACTTCTGAAGACCAAAAGAATATAACATTTACATGTCCATATGGCACATTCACCTATGAATGTATGCCCTTCAAGTTATGTATTGCACCAACTATATTTCAGTGGTGTATGATAGCATTTTTTTCATGGGTTAGTAAATGATATAATGGAAGTCTTTATGACAGTTTCTTAGTCTTTGGTGATTCATTCAGAGGATGTCTCCACAATCTTAAGAAAGTACTCTAGTGATGTGAAGACATTAACCTAGTATTGAATTGGGAAAAGTGCTACTTCATGGTACAAGAAGGCATAGTCTTAGGACACAAGATTTCTCATAAGGGAATATAAGCAGATAATGCTAAGATAGAGACTATTTCCAAACTTCTACCCCCTATTTCAATGAACACTATTAGAAGTTTCTTAGATCATGTAGGATTCTATAAAAGTTTTATCAAGGATTTCTCAAAAATCATAAGACCTATATCCCTTTTGAATTTAAAAAAGAGTGCAATGACGATTTTAATACCTTAAAGGATAAGCTAACTAATTCACCAATTGTGGTGGCACCTGATTAGAGGTATCATTTTGAATTAATGTGTGATGCCAACGATTTTGTAGTTGGGGAACTTCTAAGATAGAGACGAAATAAATATTTTCAACCTATTGCTTATGCAAGAAAAACTCTCATGAATGCTCAAGAAAATTATATTACCACGATAAAAAGAGTTACTTGCAGTTATTTTTGCAATTGATAGGTTCAAAGCATATTTATTGTTAACTAAAGTAATTATCTATATTGACCCTTCTGCTCCTAGATACTTGTTTTCAAAAGCAGATGCAAAACCAAGGTCGATATGATGGATCCTGTTGTAGCAAGAATTTGATTTAGAGATAAAGGACAAGAAGGGAGCAAAGAATTTGGCCGCCAATCATTTATCAAGATTGGAGAATCTTGAGAGAAAATAGATGAAGTAGAAATAGATGATGAATTTTCAGAAGAAAGATTGTTTGTAGCTCAAGACATCATATAAACTGAAACCCCCTAGTTTGTAGATATAGCAAATTATCTAATTGTTAAGATTTTCCCTAATGACATGACACCCCAATAAAACAAGAAATTTTTCTCTGATTTGAAACACTATTGTTAGGAGGATCCTTATTTGCTTTAGTTTTGTTCTAATCGAATTATTCATCGATGTGTCTCTCATAAAAAAGAATGGAAAATCCTACACCACTATCATGTAGGACTAGCGGGAGGCCATTTTAGTGATAATTGTACTACACAGTGTGTTAGAACAGGCATTTTACTGGCTGGCAATTTTCAAGGATGTTCACGTGTTTGTTTGCTGATGTGATAGATGTCAGAGGAGTGGAAATTTATGTTGAACCAGTGTGCTCAACATGAATATTGAGGAGGAAATTAGTTGCACAATTAACTACATAATTGTTTTAAACTAAACTTAATTATTTAAACAACTTGGATATACGACTAATCAATTTGTTCGGTAAACAATTTGAAACCTATAAATACACATTCCTTCATAGATTAAAAAAAAGGTTTTTCAAAGCTTTCATTTGCGACCAAACAAATCAAAATCATCTCATTATTTTGCAAAATCTCCAAAGAGAGAGAAAATTAAATTAGTTCTTTGTTTTTGTTTTTTTTTTTCTTTGTTATCTACAAAAGAGCACTATAAAAAGAGGAAATTATTTATTTTCTGAGAGTTGTAATTTATGTACTACTCTATTTAAGCTTGTATGTTTTTGAATTAATAAAGTAGGTGAAGTCCTCTGTTAGAGGCGATTTAGGTGATTGTGGAGATTAAAAAGCAAATCAAATTTCATGTTGTATCAAGGCTTGAATTTTCTTTCCTTGTCTCTTTAATATTTCTTATAGTACTCTATTATTGTCAAATATACTGTTATCAAAGTTTTAAATCTATCTATTAAAAAAAAAAAAAAAATTATTGTTTGAGCATTTTAAGTCAAATACTCAATTCACTAACTCCCTCCTTCTCTTGAGTATTTTCTAGCGGTTTTCATTTGGTATTAGAGCCAAGTATCTATTTTTTCTGTCTTTAATCATGTTTAAGAGTAAAGATCATGGCATCAAATACATTACGATTGCTTGAAGGATAAGCTATCAATAGACCACCTTTTCAAGTGGGGGAAATCACTTTCTATTGGATATGTAGAATGAAAATTTTCTCAAGCACAAAATAGACTAATATGGAATTTAATAGAAAATAGGCCTTTAATTATTGAAGGAAAAGAAGAATATACTACAATGAAGAAGATTGGAAAAGATTAGATTTGAATGAAATAATTATGAACATATTGCATTATGGGTTAAATGAAAGTGATTTTAATAGATTATGTACATGTAAATCTACTAAAGATATATGTGATAAATTATAAAAGAATTATGAAGGAACTTCAAGAGTAAGAGATACAAAAATAAGTCTTCTATATGGACAATTTGAAAATTTCAAAATGCTTCCAAATGAATCAATAGATGGGATGCATAATAGATTCATCAACATCATAAATCCCTTAAGCATGCTTGGAAAGAAATTCACAAATGTGGAAATCGATTCTAAACTCCTCAGGTCCTTACCCAAGGATTGGAAGGCCAAGAGAACTGCTATTGAAGAAGCATGGGATTTAAGTGCTATGAGTAAAGAGGAATTTCTTGGAGCACTTAAGACACATAAGCTAATTAAGACATAAAAGAGGCATCAAACAAGAAAGCTATTGCTTTAAAATCTACAAGTCAATATTTTAGTAAAGAAGAAGATGATAATGATAAGGAACTTACCTTAATGGCCACAAAGTTTAAAAGGTTCATGAAGTTCAACAACAAGATAAAAAAAGAAAAAAAAAGGATGATGACAGTAGTTTCTTAAGATACACAAAAGAAAAAAAGGATGTGATAACCTACTACAAACTTCACAAACTAGGACACATTCAACAATACTGTCCACTACTAAGGAAAGCAACTAAAGGATATAGAAAGAAAACTCTCATCGCCACTTGGAATGATGATGACTCAAGTGATTTGGATGAAAATGTGAGGTAAGTTCTCTATCTTCTCCTTCTTATGATGAATTAGCCGCCATGTATAATAACCTTTGTAAAGAAGTAGTGCAAATATAGAAATGATGTCAAATGCAGTTGTTGACAACCCTTCCTCCCAACCTCCCCCCCACACCACCACAAACACACACACACAAAAACCAAACAAATATATATATATATATATATCAATAGAGAAATTCAAAATCATAAAATTCAGAAAATTAGAAAAATAAATAATAATTATAATAAAAGAAAATAGGAAACCCCATCTTTTTAATAAATAGGATTTTAAATAAAAACCTTTCCAAAGATTAAAAAATATATAAAAATTATTAGCAAAAAGAAAAATAAAAAATAATATAACTTTTTATTGGTTTAATATTAGTCTTATAATGTTTTTGCTATTATGACATATTAATTTGGACATGGGCCTATATTTTATTTAGCCCATTTCTTTTAAATTATATTGGGCCTAGTTCATATAGTTGAAATATAATTTAAGTGGGAAAATTTATCAACAAATCAAAACAACCCAGTTGGTTGAGGCATGCACAAGCAGCGGAAAGCTCAGGGTTTGAATCTAAGTGAGGAGAGTGCAGGAAGGCGCACGCGCTAGTCGAGCTCCCATACGCTTGGGAAGACGTGTGTATGCCACACAAGCGTTGTCTTCCCCAACCTTACGTCATCATTTTTTAGCTCCATTTTTGCCAAAAAACCTGGTCCTAAAACTTATGAATTCCCAAAAAACCTGGTCCTAAAACATATCCCTTTGTAACCATTTTCGCCTTTTCAAATTCTCGTAACTGCCATTAATGTCAGAATTACTCCTTCAATCAAGAGCTTTCAAAATTCATTCCTTTGTGTGTGTGTGTCTGTGCGTGTGGGTATGTGGATGTGTGGGTATGTGGGTGGGTGTAGACATCATCACGGGACGGTTCCGAACAGGAAACGGCCCCGAACCATCACCGGCGGTTCCTGACCCGGGAACCGCCCCATCGGTGACGGTTCCGAACCGTCTAAGGACCCGCCGGAACCGGCGGGTCCAAGTGGTTCGCGTGGTGGAACCGACGGTTCCAACGGGTCCGGAACCGCATATATATTTTTTTTTTTAAAAAAAAAAAGAAAAAGAGAAAGAAGACATGCAGGTTGTTTCTGGACGTGGGGATTGTTGTTGGGGGGGGGGGGGGGGGGGGGGGGGGGGGGGGTGGTAGGGGGTAAGGTTTTGGTTTTTTTTCATTTTTTTCACCAGAAAAAAAAATATGAAGAAAATGAACATAAAGAGGATATTGTGAATGAATTTGTTAACTATGATCTTCCTCGAGAATAAAAATATGCTAGATTACACCCAAAGGATCTAATAATAGGTGAACCTTTAAATAGGGTACAAACAAGATCTTCCCTAAGAAATATGAGTAATATAGTCTTCCTATCCCAAACCGAGCCTAAACATATAGAAGAAGCCTTAAAAGATGAATGTTAGATATAAGCTATGCAAGAAGAATTAAATCATTTCAAAAGAAATGAAGTTTGGAACTTGGTTCCTAGACCTGGTAGTAGACTAGTTACTGAAACCAAGTAGTTTTATAGAAACAAACATGATGAAGCTATAATAGTAATTAGGAATAAAGCTTGATTAGTAATTAAAGGATATAATCAAGAAGAAGGCATAGATTTTGATGAGACATTTGCCTTTATTACTAGACAAGAAGCCATTCGAATGCTTTTGGCATTTGTTGCATTCAAAAACTTCACTCTTTTCTAGATGGATGTCTAAAGTGCTTTCTTAAATGGTTTCATAAAAGAAGAAGTTTATGTAGAGCAACCGCCAGGTTTTAAAAATAATAAATTTCCTGATTATGTTTACAAACTAAACAAAAGCTCTTTATGGTTTTAAACAAGCTCCTAGAGCTTGGTATGGAAAGCTTAGAAGCTTCCTCTTATATAAGGATTTTGTAGAGGAAAAATCGATACAACTCTTTTAATCAGAAATCACAAGTCAGACACATTGATTGTGCAAATCTATAGATGGCATTGTGTTTGAAGCTACTAATATAAGTCTTACAAATGAATTTCTTGAGTGCATGAAGAATGAATTTGGAATGAACATGATGGGAGAACTTGTAAACCCTTGGATTTCTCAATACTCTTAGAAAAATAATCTTAGAGCTAAGACCAAAACCGAAATCCTAAAAACTGACCCAAGTTAAAACCTAACTCTGAACAAGATCAAACAAGAAATTTCATAACCTTGAAAAAAGTAGCACCTTCAAAAACAAAACAAAAATCCAATAATCATTTGACTCAATATCCTTACACTGAGCAATTTATCTATCTGATCTCTAACATGCAAAACAAGATAGTATGTCAAAATAATGTTCAATTACCAAATAATACGAAATATTTTTTTAAGTTAAAATTCGACTAGTTAAACGAAACCACTTCTTAACACAAAAACCAAGATAACCTCACCAGATAATAATTGATGAAAAAATTATAAAACCATAGATTCTTCTGTGAATCTTAGAGTCAAAATTTAAAATTAATATCAAAAGTCAAACTAAGTCAACAATTAAACCTTAAAAGACATTGACTTGATTAGACGATCCTGAGAATTGTAAAATATTAAATAAATCATAAAAATAGAGTAAACTTAATTTTTTAACCGAGAATATAATTATATCATAAACCCCTGTATTTTGTAACTTTACAAATAAATCACAAAGCTGGAATTGAAACCGGATCCCTAAGAGTCAACTTAAGCTTACCTCAAGATTTAGAGCGTTCAAATTCGGCAATCCTGCACTTGAAATCCTAGAACAATAAAAATGAGTTAACCTTAGATTATAGTTCAAAATAATGTCATATAACCTAAAAAGATCAGATTCGATGAAAATTCATCTATTTTGAACTCAAACAGGATTAGTTTTCAAAAACAGAGTTCCGACATACAAAACAATGGAAACATTCTAAAAATTAATTTAGACTCATAATGAGATAAGGAATAATAAAATATCAGTTATCTAATTTTTTTTTTTCTTCTAAAAATATCTTATATGACTCATTTACACATATTTTTCTTACTATTGGTGTCATGCCCCAAAAGATATCCTAAACGCGATAGTCTACCACACTCGATATTTAAACTCAAGTATGATAACCTTAGTCACTCCATGAGTTTAGACACTGGGTGTAAGGCTCACGTTCAACATATAGGAAATCGTACTTTGAATCGAAATAGATTAAGAAGACATACATAGCGATAAAAATATAAATCATACAGTTATAACCAGTTTAATCTATTACAAGATCTGAGGGGCATACCCCCGTCAAAATATCAAGAGTCTTTAGGTCCTCAAAAGGTTCTTACATCAACATATATATATATATATATATATATAAGATTAAGGATATTTAACTAGAAGTCTATGCCTAACATCTAGGTCCCAGCTTCTTCAAAAAGCTCCTTAAATTCCAAAAGGTATACCTGCAGAAAGTGGCCTCTCGGAGATAGTCATAAATAATCATACTGTAACAGGAAACTATAGGGGTATAAGCTTACGAACTTAGTGAGTTTCACTTCCAAATTAAATACTTCATCATACAATAGGGCAAACAAGTTATATTATCAATCATATGAAATGCACAAGCACGTGAGCATACAATACATAAGATTTTCCGAGAGTCCTATGTTGAATGGATTTATGCCCTCCATTCAGAGTTAGGTGTTTCAGGCCTATATGACCATAGATTTCAATTTTTCTCATTTATATAGTGGTTGATTCATGTCCCACCCACTCACAAATTTTGTAGTTGATACAAGTGCCTACACCACTTCTATTTTAATTCATGCCATTCATGCCAACATTCGAGTTTTCAGGCTCCTCGTTGCCTAGCTATTATGCGTTCTACCCATAAAGGTATAATAACAAATACAATGTGACTCAACATATGGTATGCATGGTCAATTTAATTGTAAGATCATGGCATATTATTTAAGCGGATTATAGGCGATCATAGATATGATAGACACTTCAATTCTATACCACATCAGATAAGTATTCATAGCACTTCTCATCTCGATATTCTTATCATCAATTTAACCAAATAGAACTCACATGCACATTCTAAATTTTATCTTGTCTTAATTCTAATGACACTATCATTACAAGCATAATCAAGAGCATGTACTTTAAGGATAGTGAACTCACTTTGCCATGGCGGGAAAATCCACTTAATCGTAATAGTCCTCGGAAAGGTCTAGTCCATCTTCCAAGTCTCCTAATCAAAAGAAATAACTCCAATAAGTATTTATATGAAGTTTGAATGAACTTATACATTCTATTCTAACAAGTTCGTCTAAGAGGAAATTCTAACTTAAAACAGCCATAACTTGGTCATTTTAACTTGGAATTTCACATATTATATACCGATTTCTACCTATTCGACGAAAGCCATCTATTTCTAGGGTTATTTCCATCAAAAAAAGGTTGTTTATCCATGAACAGTAGGGTACATAATGCTATACGAAATTCCCAACCCACAAATCAATTTTTAATTTTAATCCAAGTATCATTCCAAAGCTTTGATAGATATTTAGCTATCATTATATCTTGTAAGACTCCTTTATATATATAAATAACTCAATATCATGCATGATTCATGGGTGTTAGTCAATTTATTTCTTCATGTACTTAGACAATGCTTTATAGAATGTGTAAGACACTATTTTCTTAGCTTTGTTTCTACCAAGTGCATTATATGTATATATATATATATATATATATGCATTACCTACAAGTTACTATCATGAATGTCATGAGATGATCTATCTATATGTGCATCATCAATGATATATGGTTGATAAGATCATATTATATACAACTTGTTGATGTTCAAAATAGCTATAATGGATACTTGTTTTGATTAAAATTCATGTTTCAGGTCTAATTTGGACAAGAAATCAAAACAAGAAACTTTGGAATGAAAGTTGGAAAAATTCAAGGATAAGCCGGCTTTTCAAACTTCAAAGCTACCGGCGTTGAGACGGCTTACACTCAAGGCCGTTACCTATACCGCTAGCTTTGCAAGTTTCGACTCAACCAAATATACGCCTCCTGAAAGCTGACGGTGTAGAAGATGAAGAGGCCAGCGTACATTGAAGGCCGACAGCTCAGAATTCAAACAATGCCAGCGCTAAAGGAGTTACATTCTATACCGGCTACTAAGCCGCCGGCGTTGAGACAGTGTAGATCAGAGATCAGAAGCGACAAGTAGATAACAAATGCTTGAAGGCAATTGAAAAAACCAAATATGTTGGAGTGTCTAAGCCGGTATCAAAGCTACCGGCTTTAGGACGACTTTCGTTATAAATTGGTCCAATCTTTCATTTCTCATCATATATGCCAGCTAGATCTATATCTAAGCCGCCGACGTAGGAGCGGCCTACACTTGTAACCGAAGTTGAAAGCTGCCAATGCACTGCCTGTGCAAAGAAGAAAATCACTATACGCCATCTGTAAGCCACCGTCGTAGGATCTGTAACTGCCGGCGTACAAGTGAAACTGCAATTTTTCATTTGATTCTTTGCACGAAATTTTTCCTATAAATAGGGGATCTCCCTCTTCTAGTTGAACAAGCAAGAAGCAGAAGCACAAGCAAAAGTAGAATAGAGAATACACTTCAGTATACAAATAAGTCTTAGCATTTTCATAGAGATTTGTGAGAGAATTTGAGCTTTCAAGAATTGTAATTGAAGATTGCAATATTTGAATTGGTGATATCTAATCTCTTTCTTATGCAATTCATTTATCTGAATTATTTGTTCATAATGTTATCAATTACATATTCTTATTTGATTGTTGAATCAACATCCATGAGTAGCTAAACTTTTCTTGTGGGAAGTGATGAAATTCTAATTTTGCTAAAATGATTATTGAATTTATATTATAGGATTGTTAGAATTATGGAATATTTGTATTGAATCCTAATTATCTATTTTATTTCTGATTGAAATTGAATTGATAAGAATTCTGATAATTTGGAAAAGAAATTAGGGTTCATAGGAATTCATGCATTAAGATTAAACAACAATTGTGAAAACAATTAAGTTTAATATTAATCTGGAAATTGTTCTTTATGATTCATGCAATATTTTATCTTAATTTCTCACTGAGGAATTACGAGAAGTTAATTTAGGATATGACAATTATAGAATTGGAAGATTTATAATTGTAAATTAGATTCCATTGATAATTTGTATAGCGGAAGCTAATAAATTATTTTATGGTTTACTAAAACTTGATAGTTTTAGATTTTGACAATTTCTTACAAATAACCATAATCCTAATTTTTCATATAATATAAATTCAGCATGATTAGTAAAGATTAGGATGGATTCTGTTCCTTCCCATATTCATCTTATATAACTTCTCACATTCTCATTACATTCATATAGATAGAATTTAGTTAGTTAATTGATAAATTTTGATTGCCTAAATATTAGCATAAACTAATATCAATCTAGTAGTTAATTTAGTCCTTGTGGGAACGATACTCAACTCACTTCTATATTACTTGATCAAGACCCAGTACACTTGCTAGTAGTATCTGAATTTACATACACATTCTAATCAGATCAATGGTATCAAGAATTCTTTTAGAAAACTTTTGCTTTGTAAAACTTTAGAAATTACTAGATTTAAGAAAACTAGTATTCCTCACAAAATCACACTTTCTTTTATCAAAACTCAACCTTAATGACCTATACACCTAACACGTTCATTATTTTAATAAAATGCTTCATTTTGGAGTTGGAAAATAGATGTTTACATAGGGGGTTTACCTAGTTACGAATTTTACAAGATTTCTAAGGAATGAAAACATTGTTTGATCTATCCTTTAAAACCTTTACTTGTTTTAGGATCATACTTTGATAAATTTCATTTATCCTTGTAAAAATTATGTCTTTATTACATGTATCGCCTAGGACTTCTATTTTTTCATTAAAATCCTCGTTTTGGCGTTTGGAAATAGGTGTTTAAATAGAGGTCATTTCTAAATCCGAATTTTGAAATTTATATTTAAGATTGTTTCTTTTGTAAAACTTATTTAATCTTTCTAAAACTAACTCCTAATCAAACCTACTCCTTAATGTTTCCATTTCTTTAATAAAAATCTAGTTTTGGGGTTAAAAAATAGGTTTTCACCAATCAAGCTTTCCTTATTACGAATTTGAAGTTTGTTGTTGGGATTGAAACATAATGTTAACATAACTTTTGTAAAGCTTTTCTTATTTTGAAAATATCTCTTAATAGATCTAAGCTTTACTCATCAAAACCACTCATTTATGATACCTATTCCCTAAGCCTTTTATTTTTAATGTAAAATACTCATTTTGAAGTTGAAAAATAGCTTTTCCAAATATGGTTCTTTTTAGATCCGAATTTCCAAAAGTTATTTTGTTGAAACTAAAATAGATCTTAAGCTTTCTAACCTTTTCCCACTATTAGCATGCTACCACAAGTCCTTTATGTACATAAAACAAAAACCTAAGGCATTTATGAACTCAAAACAACTAATATAGTTTATTATACTAGTCATAAATGTAAATGCACTATGATCATTATGTAGATATTGTTAAATAATGAATATATGCATAAAACATTAACAATAACAACATAACTCAATAATGAAGCAAAATAATAGCAAAACAACATAAATAACAAGATCTACAACATTGTGATGGCAATGATTCATGTTTAAGTATTTCCACATCCCTAACATAAAGCTCATGGGGATTTTGGGTAGAATCACACATGAATGATCTTGCCATTACACATTTTTAAGGTGGTAGGTGTAGATCTATTACCTATTAGATATGTGGAGTAAGAAAACTTGAAGGAAAACAAAAGTGTGTGTGTGTGCTAGAGGAAGGGGTATCACGGCATGGAGAGGAGAGAAGAGAGAGTTTGCAAAGTTTTTCCAAGAATGAAAATGAAGAAAGAAAGAAAATGAAATGGTGAGAGCATAAATGAGTTTATATAGAAAAGTGGATTAGGATTTGTGTAATAAAATAAAGAAAAAAATAAAACAAAGAGAGAGAGAGAGGGCATGGACGATGCCGACTCCTTCAAGAGAAAGAGAGAGAGATGTGTGTATTGTGTAGTGTAAGTTTCAAAATTAAATTAAGTAATTTTAGTAGTAAAAGTTGTATTGGAAAAGTAAATGTAAGGAAAATGATGTAATATTGTAAGAATAGGTTGTAAGGATGTAAGAATAAGGTATGGGTGGTTGTATTTGATGAATAGTTGATTATAAATAAAAAAGTAGATTAGATAATTAAAGTACCAGTAGCAATCAAAATACGATAAAAAGGCAATAAATGTAACTTTCATAACTCGAAAAATTATATAACTGATATATTTGGAAATCTTATGAGATTATAAATCCAATGGTACTAATAACATATTTTTAATATCTCGAGCCCTGAGACACGCTTTTCAAAGTTTGTATCCAATCGGGTTTGAAATAGGTCGAAAATTTACTAATTTGATATTTTTAAGCATCCTAATATTATTACAAACGGATCTACACTCCTCACCCACATTTCAACTTCTTGGTTTAAGAACACGGGGTTACGGGATCTAAACTGCTAGGGTTTCCTAGGAATTCATTGATTTAGGGTTTCCGGTTGACTTTCTGGTTTAGGGTTTGAACTTGATATTACCCTATAAATTAGGGGTTTAAAATCGATATTTTATTTGCCTAGTCTATTATTCAATTTACTGTTTTATACTATTCATTTATCTCTACTTTTCCTTACTACCACCTTCTTACAACCTTTATACATATTTTTATATTTATATTACCAATATTACTTTTTACATTACTTCTCTTAGACTTTACGTACTTTTTTTTACTAAAATTAATTTTTAATCACCCTCTTGCCCTCTTTCTCTTCATGGTCGGCCACATTTCTCTCTCTTCCCCCTCCATTTATTTTCTTTTTCATTTAGTTTAATCATCTCTAATTTCCACTCCAAAACTCTATATACTCCCTCCCTCTTTCATTCTTTACACACACTTCTTAAACCATACCAAAACTCTTGCAAATTTTCTCTACAAACCCTTTCTCTTCCCCTCTCCAAACCATGAGCTTCATCTTCCCATTCCTAGTGATTTTCACAAATTTTTTCTTCATTAACCTTCTATCTTCCATCTTCTAAACTTAGATAAGCACTTAAATCATCTCTTTATCTTATGAAAACATAACATGAATAACATGTATACTATGATTTCAATAAATCCCTATGAGTATTATGCTAGGGAATGAAATCATGCAAACAACATATTGTTCATGTCTTGTTTAACCCTATGTTAAATTTATGATTTTGTTATGTTCATGTTCCTAATCTAACTTTCTATATGTAGTATGTATAGATTATGTATATATATATATATATATATTTAGAGCCTAAAGCTCACTAATTTAACATTTTATTTATGCTCTTATTATATTGCTTCTTGATAAGACTAGTCAACTTCTAGTGTTAGACTTGTCCTAAATCAAGTCAAAACAAAGAGGACTTGTCCATAATCTAAGTCCCAGAGAGCCTCGAAAATTAATCTAAAACTCCTATGATTTTTTTTTATTTATTTACCTTACTTCATTTATAAGATTGGCTACATTCAAGTCTCGTGGAGCCTTGCTAAATTCTAGAATCCCATAATTTTTCTTGCTAATCTTATTTTTGTGTGGGACTTGTCCATCTCTAAGTCTCAGGAAGCCTTGAAATTATTCGAAGACTTCCATAATTTTCTCTATTATGCCTTTCTTGTGTCTTTATGGAACTTGTCCATTTCTAAGTTCCAAGAAGTCTTGATAACAAGCTAAGACTTCATATTTTTGTTCTTGTATTTACCTATTTGATTTTCTCTTCCTTCATTTTCTACATGAGTTATACTATTCTCTTAACATGATTATTAAGTTCATATTCATGAATGGGCATAAAGTGATGTTGTTATGTCAATAAAGTTTTCAAAATAAGATTATAAGATATCTTCTTTTTCATAAAAATGAATTTAAATCATCATACGCAATGATTTTCAACACTTAAGAAGGATTTCTACTAAAGATTTAGGATTATGGTTTAACTATACTCTTTCTAAAACATTAAAATAAATATATCATAAATTTTTAATGTTGATAATTCTTTATTATGCAAAATATTCTTAAAAGCTTGTTTATATGGCTTATGCCAATATTTTGATTAAACTCTAAGAAACAAAACAAATATTTTCAAGATAAGCCTAAAAACAACTCACTAAGTTAAAGTCTACTTAGAGACAAAAATCGGATTACAACTTAAGGAATTAAATATTGAAAAGTAAATTCATTTTCATGAAGCTAAGAAAATATAAAAATAATAGCTATAGTAATTAGAAAACCACTTATAACAAACTAAAAATTTTAGTTTTCTTCCAACAACCACCTAAAGGCCCATATGTTAAGAATTTATTAATTAAGAAAGAGTTATTATGAGAATAAAAATTTTAGAATAAGCCATTCGCTAAAATTTTTGCATATGTGAAAACTTAAACTTTTTTGAAAATAACACGACTTAAAATGATTTTTCTTTACAACCACATAAATATTTATGTTTTAGAAAATAATTAGTTAAAAGAAGTTTGATATGAAAACAAAATATTCATAAAGTCAAATAAATATAAAATCATGGATTTCTTTAATTAAGAGTTACATTTACAAAATCAAAGGAATAAAATTTTATTTAAGAGCCACACTTAGGAAAACTTCAAGAGAGGATACACTTAGAGTTTAATGTCACAAATAAGTAAAACCATGCCTTATAAAATAAATTGTTAAATAAAATTTTTGATCGAATATAAAAACTTTGAGATTTCAAAATATATATATTGAACCATGATTTTTGTTGTTACATCACATGTTTAAGAAATGTCAAATTTAATCACAAGTCAAAGGATGATTTTTTATAAAAGTCAACACTTCACAAAGATTGTTTACAAAGTTCTACTTTTAAGACAACATCACTATAATTATGTATATAATATGAGTTTATGTTTGTATTATAAGGATTTTCAAATGTATAAATATTTTGGTACTTACTATAACGTATTAAGGTGATGTAAAACTTGAAAAAAAAAAAAAACAAAACTAAGGGTTGAAACTTTTGGGTCAGATCTATACTGACCTATTTTGAAACCTAAATGGATTTAAATATTAAAAATAACCTTAAAAATATATAGATCTTTTTGAGTAAGTAGAAAACGACTACTAATATGTGAAATTCTGAGTTAAAATAAGTAAGCTATAGCTATTTTTAAGTTGGAATTTCTCATTATCCAAATTTTGATGAAAATAAATTAAATAGAGTCAGAAAATTAAGTAGAACTTCAATGAAATACTCATTCTGGGTATTTCTTTTGTTTAGATGATAAGAAATACGAGACTCCCCTTCTGGAGGATTATTATGACTAAGTAGATTGGAAAATGGACAAGTGAGTTTTCCCTCCTGTTTTCATTTTCTTGCTTGTCCTTGTAAATAGTTGCACTAGATTTGTAGGTATAAGATAAAATAAATATGTATGGGGTTATGGATTTATAAGTAATTGCTTTTACGTTTGTGCGACAAAGAAAGCTAAGCATATTGAAACCAACAAATGATTGTTTAAATACATTATTAATATTATATATTGCTTATACGTGTTTAATGCCTGTTTGATCACCCTCAAGTATACTTTAATTATACTTGACCTTGATACAAATTAAATAGACATGGATGGTATCCATCGAGTCACATGATAAATACTACTACTCCTACATGAGGAATCAGAAGGGCCAGAGATCGAGTTCATTCTTTGAGAACTAAGGCATACCGGGGTTATATCTCAAGGATGAGCCACATTGATCGATTGCTATAAGCAAGAGGCTCGAGGACTAGCAGTGAAGATAGCATAGATCTTCAGACTAAATTCCCTAACCCTTGATATAAAGGGTGTAAAATATGTTCTGTGTGATTTTGGATACCCATATATAATTGTTTGTGGCATGTGTTTGTAGCATAGCATGCATAGCATATGCAAGCAAATTAATAAACTTGATTGTATTTACGGTGTGAATAAAGAGAGAATATCTCACTAAGCTGGTTGTAAGCTTATAATCCCCCACAGATTTCTGTTAAACAAGTATGCTTGAGACTCCATCCAAGGATCGGAACATCAAGGAAGTTGTCAGTAGATTTTGAGCTTTTATGGAAGAAATAGAAGCATAGGATGAATTTATGTTCTTGAATTTTTTTTTTTTATGAGTAATACATGAAATGTTATTATTTTAAAGATCACTAGGAAATGTATATGTAGATTTAAAAACATTAGTGGGGGTATACCCCTAAGATCTATAATTGAACTTATTTATGATTAATAGTTTATGTTCTTCACACTTTGTTATTTAATTGTTATCAATATAAATTGAGCTACTTCGATGAGTCCTTTTTGTTGTGATGTATACCTTGTATATAATATGAAAGCCCCGACATAACTAAGGTAGTCATTCCTAGGTTTTAATATTATATACGGCGGATAACCAGGTCTAAGGTACCTCTCGAACCTGAAAGAACTCAATTATTTTCTAGGTCTCTAAGCGATGCAAATTGAAAATGGAACTTTCATCAATTAATCTAAATATACCAAAGATCACTTGAAAAGATTCAAAATGGATAATTGTAAAAAAAAAAAAAAAAGACCTACACCTACGAGCAAAATTATAAAACTGACAAAGATGAAATTGACAAAATTGTTTGTGAAAAGCTGTATAAGGCATGATAGATAGTTTGTTATATATAACAACTTCAAGATCCGATATCATGTTCTTGGTCTACATATGTGCATGATTTCAATCTTGCCCAAAGGAATCACACTTGAGTGTTATAAAATGTATACTCAAGTATCTTGTAGGCACTATTAAGATTGACTTATGTTATCTAAAGTTTTCCTCTTTCAATCTAGTTGATACTCTGATATCGACTTATTAGATGCAAATTTGATTGAAAAACACAAGCGGCACATACCACTTTCTTGGAAACTCCTTAATATCTTGCACTCAAAAAAAAAAAATTAGTTGTACTTTCAACTACTGAAGTCGAGACTTGGCCATCAGTAGCTGTTGTGCATAAGTTTGTGGATGAAATAAACTTTTAGAATTATAGCGACAGTTGTTTGTCAAATATATTATATCTTTTTTTAGAATTTTCTATTTTTTAAAAATTTTTACAATTTTTAAATTAATTTTCATAATTTTTTGTTATTTTGAATTATTTTATTAAGTTTATTTTAATTTAACTATTTTTAATTTGGTTTGATAATGTCCAATGAATAAAAATGTGCCAAGTGTTAAAACTTAACCAAAAAAGCTAACGGTGTTAAAGAAGTCATCGTTTGTAAACTTTTGCAAATACTTAAATATAAAAAAAAGGTTCTGGAATGAAATAGAAAAACATTGAAACGTTGAGGATTAAAAACATACTTTCTCTAATTTGAAATATAAGCGATTAGTATTTTCATTAAATAATATTTGATGATATTTAATTTTATGACAAGATAATGACACACACTTGGTCAAAAATTGTCAAAATATAAAGATACACAATAAATTATTAAATATTGCAAAAAATTGAAAGTACATGTACTTAGTTTGCTATTATCCTAATATCAAAATAAACGTCTATCAAATATTATTATAAAATATTGAATTACACATACTTTGAAAGTAAAGCAATAATTTACTAAAATATAAAGATGAGATACTAAATTATCAAAAGTTGAAAGTGCAGACACTTAGCCTATCATTATATCCCTCTTTAGAAAAGAATCAAAATTAGAATTTTAGTAATATCAAATTTTGGAAGTTACAAATAAGGACCTATAAGATCTTTTATAGAATTTTATCATTTAAATTAAGTTAGCCAAAGGCATGAAATGTGGACAAGTATGACAAATAAAGACAAATGAGACCCCATGTTTAGCTAACTAGTCACCATCTAGCATTACCTGACACTACATAGGTGCTATAGCCATTTAATCAAATCAATAGCATATTGACACATTGGCCAATTGATTGATCCTTTATGTTTTAGCCCCCATTTGATTGCCAACCTCATCATTCAACCTTCCCTCATCTTCAACCAACCAACTTTTGGTCTATTTCTAACCCTTTTTATTTGAAATTATAATAAACAAACTAAAACCATTAGAATCTTTTAAAATTAAGTTGAAATTATTTGCAACTTATTTTCAAATTTTATCAAATATTATGCAATTTATTAATTTCAAGAGTAATGAGGACATTTATTTGAGCAAAAAAAATGCAATCAAGTGACAATGCTATCCTATTTACTTTGTTAGTTTGTGTAATCATAATTGAAATCAACTGCCATTTGTTTTATAAATGATTGATGTATTACTATGTTTGACATCAAGATAAGTAACCATCCCAAATAATCTATCATGTATTAGGTATTTATTGATTGTTGAATAAATAGAATGAAATGGCTTATAGTATTGCTAATTGCTACCTTAATTATAGATTTGTAAGTTATCGGTATGAAAAAATTATGACATATATGTGTTTAAAATTTGAATTGAAGCTTTCTATAGATCATAGTTTGTGTATTGCTAACATGTACACTAACGGTTAACTAAATTAATAATGGATGATATGTTTGGTGTCCGTTTTTTTTTTTTTTTTTTGGACATAAGTTTGGTGTCCGTTAGTAATGTAGATATATGGCTTATATTATATTATTCAAATGTAGTAAATAAAATTTTAAACCATTAATATTTTAGGTTTATAGAATGGATATCATTGGTTATGGTGTTAAAATTGAAATGGTGAAAATATCTTACAACTTTTGTATTATCTATACCACCCCAACTATCTTAAATAATTAATAACTTGGAAGCTATATTAAGGACAATTGTGTGCATTTATACATAAATGTAATTACATATAGCTGGAAAAACATGTGCATGTAGGATTATGGCTTCTTAGAATTCATAGTGCATCTAATTATGAAACTTGTTACAATGACCTAGTTAAAAGACATGTTAGATAATAACACGAAGTGCATGGTTATGAGGTTTTCTGTGCTTAAAAAATACAAGGATACATATAGATTTGCATTTCTTTTGAGTTTAAATGCTAATAGTATTCCTTAATTTAAGTACCCACATGTAAAATAATCACCATGGCATAAAATTCTATAATATTGTTAAAATGACCTATATCACTTCGTATGAATCCTTTTATCAATATTTTATCTTGAACATTGTCCAACTAATGGCATATTTAAGGATATGACGTTTTTAAGGCCTTACTAAAAATTAATTTTTGTAATCAATCTATACACTCGTCAATCTTTGAGAGTTTGTTATAAACGAGACAGGGATCACAAAATTAAACATTTAAACAATAAATTATGACTGGCACAAAAAAAAAATCCAATTTTATTGATTATAATATTGCTTATATACAATTGTAATAATGTTTCATGTGCACTAGATATATTATCAAAAATCATGACGTGACCTATACTATGATTTGGCAAGGCATATCATATCATAGTTATCACGAACCGTGCCCTATAAAGCTATTACATGATATATATAGTACCTATCGTGTGGTTACTCTTAAGCGAAAGTCAGGCGGTACTTAGGATGTTTATTTGGCTGGAAGAGCCTCCAATGTTCTCATACTTAGGAGATTTTAGATTCTCATCAAACATAGAAAATACGTACGCCTCGATTGGTTGTGGCCTCTTTGGTGTCCTTACCTTTGCATGTTGAACCAAATTCGTGAGGTAAGTCCTTGCATTGCAAATATTTAAGGAAGTGCCACCAGTCGATGGCCACCCTCATTCTGTTATTACTACCCTTAAAGAACTCCCATTAGCCTTCTCAAGAGTAGAATATACTGCATTCAATGATGCATCAAATAGATTTTCATATCCTAGTGTACCATCCTGAACCACGATGGATTTAGTCCTAAGCAAATCATAATCTAGGCTAATATCCTTTTGATCTCTAATGTAGCTAAAGTAAGTATAGGCTTATTAGAAAAGAAGGAATTATTTTGCAAGAGGAACCAATTGAGTGAGCCTAGGATGATAGGCAGTTAGACCTAAAAGAACCATTTGATGGAGGATAAGATGATCCAACGATCCCTTGATCGTGCACTGTTGAGACCTTGATTTGTAATGCCCTAACTTGAAGGCATTACAACCTGCAATGTGTCCTTCTTTTTATAAGAATATGACAAGGCTATAAATTACTAAATCACAAATAAGACCAAAAGGAATATCTCCAAATCTCACATATATATATAAACTCGTTTATAAATATGTCAAAACTTTCAATTGTTTAGTTGCAAACCAACGCCAACACATTTTACAGTCATAAAAACATCAAATCAGAAACTTGAAAAACTGTATATAGCCTTCCAAAGCTATCTTTAAGATTTGAAAAAAAAAAAAAAAAATCTAGAAGGCAGTAAGATAATCCATTCCACTAGTGTCCTCCCCATCATCTACATAGATATCATATCTTGATAGATCAAACATAACTGGATCCTCACCTGGACCTAAAAAAGAGAAAAAAATGAGCGAAAAATGCTCAGTATGCCAAACCACATACAAATGCATATGTACACATAAATATATATTCTCATGTAACTATTCCTAATCCAACAAACATAATGTATTATCTATAATTAGCCGGCAAACAACACAGTTTAGGACCATAGTATTCTAGTCCCAAACTTGGAGTATCTTATGACTCCCTAAAAACAACCGATATAGAAAATATATATATATATATATATATGGTGCTAGAAACCTTCCACACACCCGCTGCCATACTATCAAAACCTAATCTACTAGAATCATTTCTATGTACAAGTCCACTCGGGATACCTTCACACATAGTTCATTAGGGAGCTAGCATTAGTATCATACTCTGCGTAGTCTTTACTAACCGCAGCCAATCACAATCAGCAAAACAATTTAATTAGCCAAATACAATCAGATACCTATAACACATTCAACAAGCAATTTCTAAACCTACGTGCACATATAGCAAATAAGGTAAGGTCGTACCGGAATCAATATCAAGGATTAAAAACTCCAAATCACCAATTCTCCTTTAAAACACAACTCAAATTCACCAAAACTTAATATTATAAACATAATAGCTTTTAATAGCATACACCATCATATAAACCTATTTGTATATATCATCTAATACCTTAATCTAAAAAAAAAAAAAAAAAAAGAAACACAAATCTACAGCTTTCCTCTTGATTGAAATACAAAATTTCTCCAAAGAACATATTTTTCGCAACAAATCTCCCAAACTCTAGAATTCATTCAATCCAATTTCAGACTAAAAGTCAACAGAATTATTTCTATAATAGCATACAGGTTAGGAATATTCAATCTTACCTAACAATGATCTTTAATCCTTCTTTATTCTTCAAAATCCAGATCTTCCAATCAAGATAGGTCTTTCTTTAATTTCCCCTTTAAATCCAATTACAAACCCTAAGGAATTATGATAGATCTTTGAAATCTAAAGACAAAGAAAAGATCACTCACCTTGATTTCGACTTCTCAAACTCCTATGGATGCTAAGAACAAGAATGGAGAGGATTTCTAGGTTTAAGAATGGTTTTGGAGAAGGAGAAAGCCTAGTTTATATAGAAGATAAGGAATAACGTTTCCCTTTAATAACGCCTCTTCATTTTTAATAACGTTTCTTTATCTTTAATGTCTCTTTATCTTTTATAACGTCGTCTTTTCATCTTTAATCACATCTCTTTCATCTTTAATGATGTTTTTATCTTTAACAACGTTTTTTATCTTAATGACGTCTCTTCATCTTATTCATGCATTGATAACCGATAAAAAAAAAAGAACAAATTAATTAAACTTTAGCGTTGACCTAAAACCCTCTTATTTTATCTTAAATGACATCTTTTCCCTTCTTTATAAATATTTATCTGTATATTATAATTTGATTTCCTAATTTGATAGCAGAGATAACATTTTTTATGTTTAGCATTGCTTTACAAGGAAGGGTGAGTAAAGATGTAAACCCCCAAAGTTCGGTTAAGCTTAAACCCAGTTAAGGCCAATCGAAAACCTTAAAGTCAGCAAAACCTTAGTTAGACGTAACAGTATAAGTCGGCAATCCCGTGTTCGTAACCTTAAGTGAGTGAGTAAGATATTAGTATGTAGAATAGTTCATAATAACATAAGAGTTTAAAAATATCAGATTAATTAAACTACAATTCATTTTAAACCCAATCGGATACAGTTTTTGAAAAACGTATCTCGGGGCTCGAAATAGTAAAAATATTCCGGATATACCGTTAGACTAATAAAAATATAAGGTTTTCAAAAATATCTGTTTTATATTTTTCGGTAACTAAAAATATTAGATATCACATTTATACACTACTTTCTTACTACCAGTACTTTATTAATTACATCTATTTTACATTACACTATTCATTACTATTCTACTTTATTCATCTATCTATACTTTTTCTACCACCTACTCTTACACTTTACATATCTATTTTTCTTACTTTTTACGTTTTCCATAACTTTATATCACATCTACCTTATATATTATTACTTTTAATACTCAAAAGTACAAAAAAAAAAAAAATCTCTCTCTCTCTCTCTACTCTCCACTCATGGCCGGTGCCCCCCTCTTTTCCTCTTTCTTTATTTTATTCAATTTTCCTTTGATTAAATCACATAAATTTCACTTCTCATTCTCTTATAAATACCCCGCCTTCTCTTTCATTTCTTTCACACTTCATCTACCTACAAATTCACTACCAAAACTCTCTAAAATTCTCTTTTCAAAACTCTCCCAAAATACTCACAAACTTTCTTTTTCTACATATATAAAATCCATTCATACATACTACTTCCATCTTCTCTTTAGGTAAAACTTCTTTCCATATTTTTACTACCATGTCATGTAACTTCACATGACCATGGTGTGAGTTTCCTACACTTATTGTTATGGAAGCTACACTATATTCATGTATTGTTCTTGTTCATGAATATTCATTTGTACATTTTTATTGCTGTTATTATGTTATGCTCATAATTATTGCTATATACTAATTTCTTAATTATATCTATTAAATAATAATGTATCTAATAATTCAAGAGCATTATAATATAAGCTTACTGTTATTTATTTATTTTCATGTAATGCAATAATATACTTTATGCTATTTAAAGACTATATTTTTAGTCTTAAATTATCCTTATCAAGTCACAACATTCTTTTTTTTTTTTTCGTACTAGTCCATTTCTCTGTTCGAAAGCCTTGATAAAAGCTAAGACTCTCAATACATGACTTATATTATTTTTTGCTATAATTTTGCTTGTTATTATTCTCATATTCATGCAAAATAAATATGTTGTCTAAACTGCAAATTCAAAATTATGCTTTTTACAAAAGAGATTTTGTCACCAAAGAGAAATTCTAAAAGAAATTTAGATTTTCTAAATAAATAAAAGGAATCCATCTTTCTAAAAGCCTTAAGAAAAACTCATTATAATTTTGGAAATACCATTATTTTGAAAGCTTTTTTTTAAAACCATAACTATAGTAGTAATAGGTTGTATTAAAAATAAGGAAGATAAATCTTTGTTATAAAATATTTTCCTTAAAAACACAATATAATGGGAACCCCCTAAAAAGGGAAATGTAAGTTTTCAAACCAAGGTTTAAAAAGATCAAAATAAAGTAAAGAATACATAGAAAGCTAATAAGATAAGTGACACTAATGTTAAACATTTTCAAAAAAGGAATAATAGAGAAATTTATCCAAAAGTCACCAAGGAAAATAGTAAGATAACATAAAATACTCTTAAAAACCAAAGACTCAAAATATTCATTTTAAAGAATTCACAAGAGGATTTCTTGTAAATTACGATTTTTCCAAACTTCTAACATTGTTTTTACTAAAGATTTTGGTTGGACAACAAATACTGAGCATATATGAAAAATGAGCTATACATCTATAAAAAGGAATTTCTCAACAATATAGATAACTAAGTATTATAAAGCAATTTTTTGATGATATTGATGATTGAAACAACGCTTTTGGGATGGGAAATTTCGTAGTGAATCTGATCGCCACTATTCTGGAGCTCAAATAACCTGTTTGATAGAAATAACCTTAGAAATGGATAGATCTTTTCGAATAGGTAAAACGGCATATATATGCACAATTCCGAGTTAAAATGACAAAGTTATAGCCACTTTAATTTGAAATTATCTTCCATACGAATCTTGACGCTCTTGTGGTATAGTTTTTGTCAAATTTAAGAGAGTTATCAAAATATTCATTATGGATATTTTTCTTGACTAGGTGATCCTCATGGCAGAGTATCCATATCCCAAGGATATTTTGACTAAGTGTATTGTTCGATCGATTCCTCCATTTAGAAGAAGTATCGTCAGGCAAAGTTTATATTCATTAAATTGTGTACTTGATTATGTTATAGTGTAGATGCATTAGAATAAGAAAGACAAATGCTATGTATGTAAAGTTATATGAACAACACTATGAATATCGATGTGGGAATTGATTGTAAAGAATTGCTTGTCTTAGTATAGAATTTGATATGTCTAAAATTATGTGATCACTTTAAAATTGACAATAATGATGCTATGATATCTTAAATAAATTTATTCATGCATACCACGAAGTGAGTCACATTGCATGGGGTTATTATCCTTGGGTGAAAGGATAGCAACACGGTCGAAAGCAATGCTTGGCGACAAGGAATTAAAACAATGCGTGGCGATATTTCAAAAGCATGGCTCAACACTAGTAGACTTAATATGCTTGGTGGTATTAATCGAAAGCATAAATTAAATAAGATGACTCGGTTTGAGATTACTTATTATCACCAAACCTCGAATGGAGGGCGTAAATCCATTCAACATATAGTTCCCGGAAAACTATATACCTTGCTTGCTCACGTGTATGTTGTATTTCACTTGAATGCTTAAATAACTTGTTTGAACTTTGCTACTCAAGTATTTACTTATGGAAATAATTCTCACTGCCTATTAGCTTATACCCCCTATAGATATCTCTTGCAGTTTAATTATTTGTGGTTGAAGCCACGGGGACCTTGCAGTTAGGTATTTCCTTTTTGGATAAGGAATTTTAGATGAAGTTTATCTTCAGTTTAGATGTAGACTTCATTGAAAATTTCTTGTAATAGATTCTAACATTTTTTGACGGGAGAAATGCCCCTAAAACTTGTAAGACAATAATTATGAATGAATGAATATTATGATTTCCATTTTTTAATTTGTTATTATATCTTCTTAAGCTTCATATTTCAAAGTATGGTCCTCTAATATTATGAGAGCACGCCTTACACCTAATATCGAGGCTTATGGGAATGACTAAAGTTGTTATACTTAAGCTTTAATATTAAATGTGGTGGATTGTTATGTTTAGGATACCTTTTAGGCCGTGACAAAGGTTAGTGATGTGCACTTCATTTTCGACAACCATGTACTCAAACCAGAATGATTTATGATGTTCTCTCAAACCCACTTTATGCATTAGCTTATGTAATAGCAAGCAATATGTTGGATTTGCTCATTTGGAACTCCAACCATGAGCTTAATGTTGGAGCTAGCTAGAGCTTGAAGAGTTGCTACATTAGGAGAATATATTCTCATTTTTCTTATGTTGTTTTTCTTGAAGAGTTGCACAACTTCTTCAAGTGGTGGTCAATTGTTACCTAGCTGGCCATGGCTTACTCCTACTTTAGCAGCTAATGCATCATAAAGAAAGAAAATAAAACAATTGTCATTAATTATAATCAAATGGCATATGGTCTCTTTTTAAACATCTCCTTTAACAATAAAACAAGATGATAGTATGGCTTTAAATATTAAGACGTGACCATTATAGGTTGACCTTAACTTAACTGAAGATGAGGGGTTCACAACCATGACTAATGACACCAAAAAACTCAATTGAAAAAAAAATAAATAAAGGAATGGACTTTTAGGGGAAATCATTTTTCACAAACATTTAATGTGGTTGCTAAACACCATCATTAGCAATGAGCGATTGCTATCGTTAGTTATCATTATTTACCGTTATATGTCACCATAAGCTATAACATTATTTTATAGGTGTAATTTTTAATATAACCAAATAAAATCTCAATTATGTAATGAAGTAGAGCAACACTTCTTGCCCTCGATCATATGAAAAACTAAAGGCCATGTATGTATTAACATCAATCGGAACATCATATTCAGATTCATGTTAAGAGAGATAATATTTCTAAACAAGAGAAGGAGAAAAAAAAAGAGAGAAAAGGATCGCACATAACAACAACCTACCTATCATTTTCATGCTGCTTAACAATATCCCAAAATCCAAAATTGTTGTATGAGCGAAGGTAGTGGCCATGAAATCTTTTAAGGAAGGTTTCTCCATGGAGGATTTTGAGCAATCACATAGTTATTCCAAATACAGGAAGGTACTATAGATATGTTGGGTTTTTAAATATGCAGTCATTGAAGCTACAAGTAGTGTTTGGCTTGCCTTTAAAATGGGAAACCGTTGAATATTTATAGACCTAAAAAGTAGTTACTAATAATGAAATTGCAATTAATATTTGTGGAACCTATTCATATTGATTTTTCTTTCAATTAATTTTATATTAACGTAACACCCAAATATTAATAGTGTTATTCATTCCTTTGATCCATTTTTACAAAAAGTTTTTTAAATATTTTTAAGTAACTTTTTAAGTATGCGTATTTTTAATTTATTAGAGATTTGTTATCGTATAATAGACGTATAGATGCACAACTAAAAGAACTTGATGTGTCAACATAATATAAAGGTTTTAAGATTTTTTTTTTTTTGAAAATGCAATATATAAAAGTAGAGAAAAGAAAGAAAGGGAAAAAAAAAAAGTATAGATGTACAACAAATGTTATTAATTTTCTATTTTTTCCCTATCCCTAAAATTCTGTTGATAAAATGAAGAGTATAAAATAAATGAGACGTAGAGCTTAACCCCTATAGTGTTATAGACGTCACTGGAAAATAATACCTTAACTAATCTTCAGTTTTCTCTTAACTCTTTTTTTTTTTTTTTAAAGTTAACTGCGTCATTTTTCTAACATATCAATTTATATTTTCCCTTTTTATAATTTAAATAAATTAATTACCTCGTCTAAGTGTATGTGAATATTCAATTAAGTTATTTATAATTTTAAATAGGTTATATTTATAGTATTATACTATATAATTTCTCATTCCTTATTAACTTGGTATGATAATGCACATAGATAATAAGATTAAGTGACTCACGGCTAGGGGTGGGCAAAAAAACCGACCGAACCAAACCAATCCGTAACCGAACCAATCCAAATCTAAAAGAGATTTTTTTTCATGGTTTGTTTGAAATTTTTCAAATCCGAACCAATCCGTAAATTTATGGTTTGGTTTGGAAGGTAAACCAAACCAATCCGTAAAACCGAACCAAACGTTTTAGAAAAATATAATATATTTTACTATATTTTATATGATTTCATTTAATATTTATTATTTAGTGATATTAATTAAAATCAACTTGTTCTTTTTAAAAAATTTTTTAAGCTCATGATATGTAATTTTTTGTTGATGATGAACTATTATTTTTTTTAATAGCTTTTAACTTTGTAAAGTATGAAATTTATTTATTTAGTTATAAACTTTCATTATGTATTAATTGTTTAATATATTTTGTCAACTGGTCATTTTATTCATTGATGAATTTTGTTGATAGATGATTTTTTATTTTAGCTAAATTATTGGTAGATAATTGACATGATGATCATAAATTATAACTTACTATGTATTGGTTAGTAAATTTATTTTATTGGTGGATAATTGATTTTATAGAGAACTATAGATTAAAAGTATGATGAGTTTATAAAGTATTTTATCGTGGTTTTAACATCAACTTTGTAAAATGATATAAATATTTAAGAATCTACACAAATATAAAAAACTAGCACAAGGAAGATTTTTAGTTAGAATTTTGATTTAAACCGTAATCCAAACCGAACCAAACCGTTATTTCATGGTTTAAAAAATTTATAATCCGAACCAAACCGTTACTTAATGGTTTGGTTTGAGATGAAAAAAAAACCAAACCGTAAATTATGGTTTGGTTTGATTTTAAGAAAAACCGAACCAAATCGATCCGTGTCCACCCCTACTCACGGCATAGTAGAGGTGATAAATGGGATAGGCCTGTGTGATCACATGAGCTCATGCGTAGGCCACAAAAGCCCGGCGCGTGAAAACATTTCGCTTGTTTGGGCTTCAGTAAGTTAGTATGGGGATAGGCCTGAGTGATCATATGCCAATAATGACATTTAATTATCTTTGACTAATAAATTCTCCCAAACTTTATGTTTTTTTCCTTTTGACAATCTTATACCAATAATCCTAACAATTTGCATACTTAATTTTTTAAAACATTTCGTAAGGTAATTTTCAGTATCTCTTTTCCCTCATATTTTTTAGCAAACTGCACGTTGATTTTATTATGCTATAATTAGAAAATTTATCATTAATTTTTTAAGAATTTCACAGATTAAATTTCCATTACTTTTATTTAAATAATTTATTTAGTAATTCTTTAAATATTTTTTCAATTATCTTCTTCATCTCATTTTTTTTTCTTTTCTAACAAATTGCTTTCCAACTTTTGTTTATCTTGCTCGAACAATCCTTTGACATTTGACTTATCAACTTAACAGTATTTCCCAATATGTTTCGATATATATGACAATTAGTTTTATTGGTTAACTTATATATATGTATGTATGTATATAAACAAGTTACAAACATGCTTTAATGATGGTTGGACAAATTTTAATCGATTCTTCTTTTTAAAAGAATTGCATACTGATACTCGGATTTCTATTACAATTTGTTTATACAATAATTTCATTTAGGAGTATAAATTGAAAATAAAGAGAAAAAAATCCATTCACCTTTTATCATGAGCATCGTTTTACTGTATATATGTGTATGTACGTGGGACTTGTAAATAGAAGTACTTTTTGCAACGCTAGATGCTTATGCGTCATGTAAATATTAAGTGTACTCCCCCTAATCTATATAGTTGAAAAATCAAATTGAACTCTTTGTTTATAAGGAAGTACATGTGTTATGTCCACTTTGATATTATGGATATAAGAGATATGTCAAGTGAAACTAGGGATGAAACCAGGTTGGCTCTTATAGGGTTTTCGATCCACCCGACTCATTAAAAACCTTATAGGGTTCACCCTATAGGGTTATAGGGTCGAGTTCGGATATATAGTAAAAACTCTATAGGTATAAGGTCGGGTTTGGATCATATAACAAACCCGATGGATACTCAGTAACCTGGTATTATAATTAAAAAAATAAATAAAAACATTACTAAATGAGCAAAAAGAGAAAAGAAGACATAAAGGAGCTACTATTTTTTTTATCTCCTAAGGATGTTTTTCTTTTATATTTATGGATTAGTTACGGATTTAGAACTTTTTATTAAATTTTGTTCAAGTCATGTTTGCTATGGAAATTAATATTATTTGTTGTCTGTTATATTTTAGTCCAAACAGGAAATTTAATTTAAACATTTTAAAAATATTATACGGTGACAAAAGTAATATATAATGTATTTAAACGTTATATAATGAATGTGATCTACAACATTTTCTATCAATTCACATGCATCATTTGCTTTTTGAATATATAGAAAACATATGTCAGAAGTACCGGCTTTTCTTATATTTATTGTTAAAATTTGAAAATAGTTTTTTCTTAAAGGGTTATAGGATTGGGTTCTAGGTTCTAATCAAACCCTATAGGGCAGGTTTGGATACAACATCAAAACCCTATAGGGTTATAGGGTCGGGTCTAGTAAACCCTGTGGGGTAGTGGGTCGGGGTCGGGGTCGGGGTCGGGTTCGGGTTCATATGATCCACGCGAAACCCGATCTAGTTACATCCCTAAGTGGAACTTTGTTATATAGACTGTGCAATCCAAAGCTTATTAGTATTCGATAGGATTTAAGTGTTTTAGCTCACCTTATCCCCAATTTAGAGATTATAACGACTCTTATCGATTACCTCAGATGTATAAGTTGACATAATGGAAGAATATGCCTTAGGAGGTGGGCGTTCCATGATGGTATTAATGCTAAATTAGCGACCGATAGTTAAATTGCATATGGAATTTTGTGGGTTAGTTATGGAGAGGCTAAGAAAGTTGGCAAAGAGCATTTTCTTATGATTTTAAGAAGCTTGCATACATGGTTTAGATGCTTGAAGTGTAAAGTGGAATTTGGAAAGTTAAGTATAGTTCCATAGTCGCAATGATCATAGAAAAATATTGCAACATAACAAGTGATACAAACTACATCAACCTGTAACGAAATCCAATACCTAATCTGAAAAAATTAACACAATATTGTCTTAAGAACTAAAGGAAGAACTACGACCCATTGATTAGCAAAGCAAGAACCTTGGTATGAAGGAGGATGCTACAATCGATGATGGAAATCCAATTGATAAGTCTTGATAACACACGGGAAAACCCGATAAGTTCATATAGTTCCTTCAAGAACCAAAGAGAAATAAACTCTCAAATTTCAATTGATCAAAGATTGTTTTGAAAGGTTACAACCAATAGGCTTATATAGACTATTTAGCCTCAAAACTAAGCAATAAACAAAGACAACAAATAAAATTCAAAATAAATTAAAAGCTGGTGGCTTAAAATACAAAGTTGATGGCCTAAAAGTTGAAAACACGACACTGATGCAAAGCTAGTGTTAAAGGCTGGCAGTGTAAGTATCAAAGTTGGCGATCTATGTAGGTGGCTTAAATTTTCTTGTCTACTTCCATGTTAACCTTGAAGCTCCAACACTTTTTAAAGGCTTTAATCTTCCACGATGATGCTTTGTAATCTCTATCATTCTCTCCTTCCTCGAAAGAATTTTCCTTTGAATCAACATCATCTTTTCAATTGATTAGAATGGATCATCTCCTCTTGGATGCAATTTGGAACACCGCTATTGTGGAAATCTTACTGAATCGTCGGGTTCAATTGTAGTTTCCTTGCACCCCTTATTGGCTTGCTTAGCATATTGCTTAACCAATTTTGCCTTCTCTTCATCTAATGTATCACATTCATCAGTAGGTACTGGAAGCAATTCTTTTAAGGGAATTAAATCATTTGGAATTTCTTGGGAAAACAATTCTTTAAACTCTTGTAGTAGTGCAATAGCTTCACTAGGAAAAGAACACTTAAGGTTATTAGTTGAAAGAAAAGCATCCTTGTACAGTAGTTGCTACCTTGTGAACGTAGTGCTCTTAATCTCACTTTTTGTAGCAAAAACACTAACTCTTTTATTTTCTCTCACACTCATACTCTTTTTCTCATTATTACATTTAGTTCACTTTTTCTTTGTTGATCATGTTAATCCGCTTGTGATCTTCATAAATCTATCTTGAAGTTAAAGGTACAAGCTTTACCCTTCTACGATTCATTACAAATGAATAAATATTGTGAAAACCATCATGCATAACCCTCCTATCATATTGCCATGGTCTCCCCAACGAAACATGACCCACATGCATAAGAGCCACATCACATAAAACCTCATACTTATAGCTATTAATGGAAAAAGCAACTAGCACTTGCTATGTCACCTTAACTTCTCCACATTCATTCAACCATTGTAGCTTATATAGACTAGGATGCTTTAGTGTAGGTAAATGCAAATTTTCAACCATTAAAGAACTAACAACATTGGTGCAGCTACCACTATCAATAATCATGCTAGATACCTTATCGTTCACATGGCATTCAGTATGGAAAATGTGTTCATGCTGGACCTCTTCACCATCATCCCTAAGTTGAATGTTTAGAGTTCGCCTAGTGATTAGAAACTCTCCACTCAAGGGTCCTTTAACATCCTTATAACTACAATCCTCCAATAGTGGCATCTCATCATCACTTAAGCTAACACTCTTTATATCACCATTATCCAAGATAACCATAGCCCTTTTATTTTGACATTGAAAAGCAATATGCCTATGTCCTTGACATTTAAAACACTTAATGTCACGTAATTTAGAAGGGGGTTTTTCAGTGTTACCTTTAGAATTAGCAATAGAATCCTTGGCCTTTATATCCTCTTCTAATTTTGAAGCTTCTTTATGATTCTTCCAATTTGATTTCCATAAAAACTAGAAGTTGACCCATACTTTAAATTGATCCTAGACTTCAATTGCCTCTCTACTTTGATACCCATATGTAGCAATTCCTCCATCTCCACATAATGCTTCAAATCCACCACATCGGCCATCTCCTTATTCAATCCACCAATGAATGTAGCCATAGTAGTCTCTTGGTCTTCCTCCACCTTAGCTCTAATCATGGATATTTCCATTTTCTTATAGTAATCCTCTACACTCATAGAGCCTTGAGTCAACCCCTGCAATTTTCTGCACAAGTCTCTATAGTTGTGACTGAGAATAAAACTCTTATGCATCACAACCTTTGTTTCCTCCCATGATCGAATAGGTCTTTCTCCATACCTATGCCTATTAATCACCAATTGATTTCACCAAATATTGGCATAATATGTAAATTCAACTGCTGCTAGTTTGATCTTCTTCTCCTTAGAGTAATTATGACAATCAAACACATGTTTTACCTTTCTTTTCCACTCCAAATATAACTCTGGATCATTCTTTTCTTGAAATGGAGGTATCTTCATCTTGAGACTACCCAAATTATTGTCATGTTTTTTGTCATTCCTTTTGCCTTCCTAAGTACTATGCACATAAGAACCAAACTCCTCATTCTCCTCCTCTTCATCCATATGCCTTTTAGAGAATTTGGGCTTATATGGTGATTCAAAGTTATCTAGCCCCCTATTTAGATGCTCAAATTGATCTTAGACACCCTTCATAAACAACTTCATATTAAGATCATTATTATCTCCACCATTGCTCATGATTTTAAACCTATAAAAGAGATGAAAACTAAAACAGCTGGGTTAGTCCTTACACACTCCCTCACTTATTTACACTTAATAGATGTGAAATCACTCGCATTTCACTTAAATTTGGCTTTTCATGATGTTGGACTCACCACTCTTTGTCTTTTACCACTCAAAATCAAATCCTTCCACAGAAATTCAATCAAACCCTAAACCCATGATTTTTCTTTTTATAACAAAAACACCAAAGGAATTATATCAGACAATTAAAAACTAAGAAAAGGTAATCAAGGATATGAACAACTTGAGCTAGGGTTTTTATATACCTTCTTCAAATTGAACTAGATTATAGATTCTTAGAAAACCTTAGCTCTGATACCAAATGATATGAACCATGCCAACCTGTGATGAAACCCGATACCTAATTTGGAAAATTAACCCAATATCATCTTAAGAATGAATGGAAGAAATGCGACCTGTTGCTTAGTAAAGCAAGAACCTTTGTATAAAGGAGGATGCCACAATTAATGATGGAAATCTGATTGATAAATCTTGATGAATGCTATAGGAAAACCCAATAAGTTCAAATAGTTGTTTCAAGTAAACTCTCAAATTTCAATTGATCAAAGATTGTTTTGAAAGGTTACAACTAATAGGCTTATATAGACTAATTAGTCTCAAAACTAAGCAATAAACAAAGAAAACAAATAAAATTCGAAATCAATTAAAATCTAGTAGCCTAAAAGTTGAAAACACAACACTAATGCAAAGTTGGTGCTAAAGGCTAGTGTTAAAGATGAATTATACTCAATTTTTATTGAAAAAGCTATGTTAATTTGTTATGAATTTTACAGAAATTATAAGGAATTGGCACTTAAGTATGCTTAATGTAATATTTTAGGTCTTGAAGGAATTATATAGCAAATACAAGCAATTGGAGAAGTTATATGCAAGTTTGGAAATAAGGAAAAATCAAAGTCGGACAAAACATGAAGGCATACAGCCGACCTTTAACAGGAGAGCACCAGTTTTATCATGGAAACTTTAACACTGGCTTTTGGAACACCTACTGATGCGAACTATAGGTATATTAAACCTAAAACCCATCAAGAGTACACGGAACAATGCTTTCAAGAACGTTAAATCAAATCTAAAGTGGATCTTGACCAAAGTTATATTTCAAACCCCAACATGGTGTGGAATTGAAATGAATGCCACAAGATTAAATCTTGATAAGTTCGCAAGTTTGCAATGAAACCCAAAGAGAAAAACTCTCTCAAAACAATATCCATTCAAAAGTTAATTGTCCATATAAAAACCAATACCAAATATATATAACAAACAAAGGAAACTGAAAAGTCATAAATACTGAAACTGAAAAGTCTTAAATAATGAAACTGAAAAGTCTTAAAAATAAAACTGAAAGTCTTAAATAATTCTCACGCATAACATATGGCGGCAACATATGCTAGCAGTGTTGCGATGGAACGTCGGCAGCATAAGGCCAGTGTTGGTCTTCTGCAAGCACAATTCCAATTCTAATTTTGTTGGAGAATCTTCAAAAGCTTATATAACATTTACAATGTCTAGATCATCATCCAATGATAGATCCATGATGAAATCTCCATGCAAAGCTTGTTTCCTCCATGTTTCTTCAACGAATGGTCCTAACGCCTCCCTCATCTTCTTAGCTTTAGCCTGCATGACCGGTCCAATTGGAATATATAACAGATCTTTGGATGTTGCTTCATCATTCCCCCTTTCTTCAAAAGTCCTCGAATCAACATCCCTTACATCAAAAGGAGACAAATCAGACACATTGAAACTTGCACTGACATTATACTCACCTGGAAGATCCAGCTTGTAAGCATTATCATTGATCCGTGCAACAACTTAAAATGGACCATCTCCTCATGTTTGCAACTTAGAACACCGCTGTTATGGGAATCTCTCCTTACGCATGTGCACCCACACCCAATCACCTGGTTCGAAAACGATCTTCTTGTGCCCTTTATTGGCTTAGCTAGCATATTGCTCCGTTCATTGCTCAATGTGTTGGTGAACCTTTTCATGCATTTGCTTGACCAATTTGGCCTTCTGTTTCCCATCTAATTTGGTATGCTCATCTGCAAGTAATGGAAGTAAACCAAGAGGAGTTAGTGGATTAAATCCATACACAACTTCAAAAGGCAAAAATTTAGTTGCTGAATGAACAACCCTATTATATGCAAACTCTACATGTGGCAAACATGCTTCCCAATCTTTTAAGTTCTTTTTAATTAGAGCTCTTAACAATTGAGAGAAAGTCCTATTAACAACTTCTGTCTATCCATCCGCCTATGGATGACAGTTAGTTGAAAACAACAATTTGGTTCCCATTTTCGCCCATAAAACCCTGTAGAAGTGACTCAAACATTTCGCATCCTTATAAGAAACGATACTTCTAGGAACTCCATGTAAGTGCACGACTTCCTGAAAGAACAAGTCAGCAATGTGAGGTGTATCGTCAGTTTTATGATAGGGAATAAAATGAGCCATTTTAGAGAATCCATAAACAACTACAAATACAGAACCATGACCTCTCTGGGACCTAGGTAAACCAAAAATAAAATCTATGGGTAATTCTACCCAGGGCTCACTAGGTATAGGTAAAGGGGTGTACAAACCATGTGGCAAAACTTTTGATTTCGCCTGTTTCCAAATAATACACCTCTCACATATCGTCTCAACATCTTTCCTCATATGAGGCAAAAAAAAATGTTCTTCTAACACATCTAAAGTCTTTCTCACACCAAAATGTCCCATTATTCCTTCCCCATGGGACTCTCTCACTAGTAATGCCCTCAAAGAACTATCAAGTACACACAAGCGTTTTTCCCTAAATAAATAGACATTATGCCTATATAACTTACCAAAACCTCCCTTATTGCATGCCTCATACACATTAGCAAAATCAGGGTCCTTAGCATACAAATCTTTAATGTACTCAAAACTCAACAATTTTGCATTTAAAGTAGAGATTAAGGCATACCTTCTAGATAATGCGTCTGCCACGACATTTTCCTTACCTTGTTTATACTTGATTACATACGAAAACGTCTCAAAGAACTCCGTCCACTTTGCATGTCTTTGATTCAATTGGTCTTGCCCCTTCAGATGCTTCAAGGACTCGTGATCAATATGAATAAATAACTCCTTAGGCCATAGGTAGTGTTGCCAAGTCTATAGGGCACGAACCAAAGCATATAACTCCTTGTCATAGGTTGGATAGTTCAGAGTGGCTCCTTTCAACTTCTTGCTAAAGTAAGCAATAGGCTTCCTTTCCTGCATCAAAACAGCCTCTATACCACAACCAGATGCATCATTCAATTTCAACTATCTTTTCAAAATTGGGTAATGCCAAAATAGGTGCAGTAGTAAGTTTTTCCTTAAGCAGATTAAATGCATTTTCTTGCTCACTTGCCCACTTAAAGCGTACACTTTTCTTAATCACCTCGATCAATAGTGTGACTATACTACTGAAATCACGAACAAATCGCCTATAAAAACTAGCTAAACCATGAAAACTTCTAACCTCACTAACAGTGGTAGGTCTAGGCCATTCTTTAATAGCCTTAACCTTCTCTTCATCAACTTGTATTCCTTTAGCACTAACTACATAACCCAAAAACAAAATTTGTTTAGTGCAAAAAGAACACTTTTTGAGGTTAGCAAATAATTTTTCCCTCCTTAAGACATCAAACACTAAGTGCAAGTGATGAATATGATCATACATGCTCCTACTATATACCAGAATGTCATCTAAATAGACTACAACAAACTTGCCAATATAAGCATGCAAAACATGGTTCATGAGTCTCATGAAAGTACTAGGCGCGTTAGTTAAATCAAAAGGCATGACTAACCATTCATATAAACCATAATTTGTCTTAAAGGCCATTTTCCATTCATCACCTACTATTAGTCTTATTTGATGGTATCCACTTTTCAAATCAATCTTAGAGAACAAACAAGAGCCATACAGTTCATCAAGCATATAATCTAATATAGGAATTAGATGTCTATACTTTATAGTGATTTTGCTAATGGCTCGACAGTCGATGCACATTCTCTAAGTCCCATCCTTCTTTGGTACTAGTAGCACCGGTACTAAGCATGGACTAAGGCTTTCCCTCACATAGCCCTTTGACATGAGTTCCTCAACGTGCCTCTGAATCTCCTTGGCCTCTTCTGGATTGCATCTATATGCAAGTTTATTTGGAAGGGCAGCTCCTGGAATAGGATCAATCTGATGCTCTATTCCTCTCAAAGGTAGTAATCCATCCGGAAGTTCTTTAGGAAAAACATCATCATATTCCTGCAAAAGCGAAGAAACAACACTAGGAAAAGAGGGGTTAAGGTCGTTAGCATTAAAATAAGTCTCTTTGTACATAAGTACAATTATGGGCTGTTTAAAAAACATAGCACTCTTAACATCCTTTCCTTTTGTATAAAAGCTCACTTTTCTCTCTTTGCACTCAATATCTTTCTTTTTCTCTCCCTGCTTCTAATTTCTCTTTTTGTCTTTTCTCAAACAATGATGTTTTTCACTCTTCTCACAAATTTTCTCACTCGTGTTTCTCTCTTCTTTTTCACTTACACTTTCTTTCTCAATTTTCCTTTGCTGCTCATGTGACTCTTTAATTTTTTTCTGTTCTTCAAAAATTTTCTAGGAGACAATGGTGTAAGTTTTACACTCCTACCATCTTTAATAAATGAATACATATTTTTAAATCCATCATGTGTAACCTTTCTATCATATTGCCAAGGCCTTCCGAACAGAATATGGCTAGCATGCATAGGCACCACATCACATAAAACCTCATCCTTATACTTCCCTATAGAGAAAGAGATCAAAACTTGCCTATTCACCTCACTTCCCCACACTCATTCAACCATTGAAGCTTATATGGCCGAGGATGTTTTACAATAGGCAATCTCAACTTTTCAACTAATAAGGTACTAGCTATATTGGTACAACTACCTTTGTCTATGATCAAGTAACATACCTTATTATGGATATGACAACGGGTATAGAAGATGTTGTCATGTTGCTCCTCACTATCAACTTCCCTAACTTGCACACTTAAGGCACATTGAATCACCAATGATTCACCTTGAACAGCATATTCCACATCATCATCAGCATCTTCCAATGGTGGCATAGAATCCTCACTCTAATGCTCACTTTCAGTCTCAACCTCACCACTACCACGCATCACCATGATTCTTCCGTTAGGACATTGAGATACAATATGTCCATGACCCAAGCATTTGAAACATTTGATGTTCCGATTCTTACTACCTTGGGAATTAGATTTATCCTTCTCCTTACTGACTTCCTTCTCCTTTCCCTTATAGAAATCCTTAGATTTTCATCCTTTTTACTCCAATTCGATTTCTAAGAAGGGTTAGAATTCTAATTCAAGTTAGATCCATACTTTGCTACTCCCTTGTGCTTGAGTTGCCTTTCTTCTACATTGGCTCGGATCATTGCTATCTCCATTACCTTGTGGTATTCCTCTACACTCGTGGATCCTTAAGTAGGACTTTGCAACCGGTTAAATAAATCACTATTATAGTGATTAGGGAAAAACCTTTTCTTCATGATGGCCTTCATCTCATCCCAAGTGTCAACAAGTTTCTCTTGATTCCGTCGCCTACTCATATTTAGCTAATCCCACCAGATAAGTGCATAATCTGTAAATTCCACTGCAGCTAGCTTTACCTTCTTCTCCTCAGAGTAGCGATGACAGTCAAACACTAACTCCACTTTTCTTTCCCACTCAAGGTAAGCATCAGGATCATTTTTACCTTGGAATGGAGGAATCTTCATTTTGATATTTCCTGAATTCTGATCCTCCCAATTATTCCTTTGTCTTCCATATCTCCTACCCTGCAATCTATCTCTCCCATCATAATCATCCATTTCACTTTCTTCATCTCCAAAATCAAATTGAAATTCTTCATCCCGTATCCTCCTTCTACCTTGCCTATGTTGTTGTCTAGGCGAGGGTTATTGTCGAGGTTAGGGTTGTTGCTGACTTCGCTCCAATATGGCCATCCGATTCTCAAGTCTTTGCCATCTCTCATTAGATTCTTCATTTTGTCAAAATAATTGCTCAAAAGTTTTTGCCGTGGACACCATGTGCAGTTTCAATGCAACCTCTGGTCGCTCTTTTGAATTGGATTGGGAACTCATCTTGCTTGAACACCTGCATATAAAGTTAGCAAAAACAAGAATAATATCTCACTGCACTCCCTTATGTGTTTTACTCTATTTAATGACACTCCTCTTGTATCTCACTCACTTGGCTTTTCTCGATAATAAACTCACCTCTCGTTGCCTTTTACCACTCGATAGTCCTTCTCCCCAAGTCCTATATTGAACTCAGTGATTCTTGAATCAAGACCATACTTGTGACTTAATGGAACAGAAAAAAACAGTCTTCGAATTAAGAATAGATAATAGATGGGAACACAAGAGTTAAGAAGGAATGCCAAGGCTAATAAGAAGATCAAGAACAATTAAGACATGAATAAATCAAGATCAAATTCACGAACAAACAATATCACAAACAATTTCAAGAACAATTTTTTTTTCACAAATTTTCTTCTTTTTTTTTTATGGTTCTTCATCTTTTTTTTTTTTTGACGAAATTTCTTTTCTTTTTTTTGACAAATTTTTTTTCTTTTTTTTTCTTTTTTTAGAAGAATTTCTTTCTTTTTTTTTTAATACTAAACCCTAGATCTTAAAGATTATAACTTTTTTTCAACAAAGAAACCCTAAAAGACTTCTCTTTTACCACAGATTTCAAGATTTGAGATTTTTAAAATAGACTCTAGACTCAATTTCCAGAAGAAGGAACAAGAAATGACAAAACAGAAACCAAGAAATAACAAACAAGAATAAAGAAGACAAAAGAAAAAATTGGTAAATAGATAACCTGATTTAGAGTCAAAGCTCTGATACCAAAACTGATGTGAACTCCAAGTATATTAAACCTGAAACCCAGCAAGAGTACGTAGAACAATGCTTTCAGGAACGCTAAATCAAATTTGAAGCGGATCTTAACCTAAAGTTGTATTTCAAAATTGAATAAAAGATATAATAAAATAGAAACCTTTACCTTAATTTGTATTTTAAACCCGAACAAAGGTGTAGAATTGAAATGAATGCCACAAGATTAAATCTTGATAAGTTCACAAGTTCGCAATATAACCTAAAGAGAAAAACTATCTCAAAACAATATTCATTCAAAGGTTAATTGTCCATACAAAAACCAATGCCAAAATATATAACAAACGAAGGAAACTGAAAAGTCTCCAATAATGAAACTGAAAAGTCAAAATACTGAAATTGAAAAGTCTTAAATAATGAAACTGAAAAGTTTTAAATAATGAAATTGAAAAGTCTCAAATAATTCTCACGCATAACATACGCCGGCAAGATACGCTAGCGATGTTGCAATGGAATGTCGATGGCGTAGGGCCAGCGTTGGTCTCTTACAAGCATAATTCCAATTTTGATTTCGTTGGAGAATCTCCAAAGGCTTGTATAACATTTACAATGTCTTGATCATCGTCCAATGACAAATCCGTGATGAATCTCCATGTAAAGCTTGTTTCCTCCATGTTTCTTCAATGAATGCTCTTAATGCCTCCCTCATCTTATTGGCTTTAGCTCGTGCGACCGATCCAATTGGAATGTATAGCGGATCCTTGTATATGCTACTTCATCACCTACGCTACCAACCTTCATTACCAAATTAATCAACCTTCAATGGAATGAATGTATGCCAGCAAATTCTGATTTTGCGCTGCCAACGTAGACACCGATGTACAGCTATGCTAATAGTATAAGTTGGAAAGCTGGCTATGAACTTGTCTCGGAAAATTTCTATCAAACATTGTATGCTGGCTATTCATGAACCAACGCCGTCGGCATTTAATCAGCCTTGATCATGCGCAAAAGCAAAAGCATTAACGTTCGCATCAATGCCACCCACTTTAACAAGAAAACTATACCAACTTTCAATTTATACAACATACGTCGACTCCTGGGAGTTCAACGCTGCCGACATTTGGCTGGCGTAGCCCATGCACAGTACCGAAAACATGAAAGCCACCTCAACACCGTTTCAACATTACCAGTGTTTTTTATTTGGAAATTAATTCAACATTAAACGTTGGCATCATAGTTGTCAAAATCGCGATTTTACCTATACGATTCTACGAGTTTACAATTTTACGAGGTCCTTCCGAGTTGACTCGTACGCAGAATCTTTTTTTGGTAGAATCTTACGATTTTAACCGAATTTACCGATTCTACCTATTTGAGTCAATTAAGCTAAAATATAAAAAATACAACTATATATTTATAGGCTCATCAACTATTAAGAATTAGAATGATATATCTTTCTTATTATCGTTTCTATTTTGTATCCATACAGTCTCTCTATCTTATTCCCTCCCTCCCCTGAAAACTCCTGTTCCACATTTATGGAATTCATTCAAGTTAAGTTGTAGCTATAAAGTTTACAAGAAAACTTATTTATTTCATTTATATAATCAAGCATTTAGTAAGTTGAAATTTTTATTCTCCTACAATTTATCACTTATTTCAAACAAAGTAATAGAAAATAAATTAATTTTGATTTTATTCACTCTTTTTTTTATGTGTTATATTATAGACTAAGAGTCATTATGAAAAAATAACTTAATTTCTTTATTTTTTTTCAACATCCATTATGTGTTCTACATCTTCTATAAGCATTTCTATAATTTTTCATAGCTATTTTGTAAAGGTTGTAGAAACTTACGTTTCTACGTTTTGATTTTACGTTGCGATTCTACTGATCCCCTAGTGATTCTACATAGAATCGCGAGTTTGACAACCTTGGTTGGCATGGTACATCGGCAATGTACAAAGTGAATCTGTCGTTATACATTGTGACGAAACGAATTCCCGGTTTTCTTCTACAAATGCCTGATGTTGTTGTTGACAGATTCATTCCTTCATTTGATATAAGAAAAATTACTGGAATTCTAGGGAGAACTTCATGGAATTGAGTGGTTAAAGTTTGTATTTTCTATCCAAGGGATTGCTGCATGTTTGGTTCTTCAAGGATTATGAGATTTAATTGATTTGTTTTGCTTTTATTTGTATTTTGGATATTTATATATCTTCTACTTGTTTTGTCATTATTATCTTGTTTGATTGATGCAAATTAGGGCCCGTTTTTCAGTTACTAAGATGATAAACTGTCAATTAGAATATCAAATCCGTAATTATTTGATTGTTCTAATATTTGTAGTGCAATAACATGATCGATTATGAAATGGCTATTTAGCTTAATAAATTTTGTTAATATACAATCATATATTGCATAGTTTTATCCTTTCTTTGAAAAATCAGAAACCATTAGAATCCATTGTGGAATTTCGAGTTCCTTTCCTCATTATTAAGTTTGTTATGGAAATCAATGTAATTCTTATTGGTTCATACTGGGACTGTAACTATAATTAACTAATATTTTTTTATAAATACTCTTAACATTGCTTATGGATGGGAAGAGACCTTTTTACTAATATTATACTAATCCACCATCACAAATATTCTTGTAGATGTTCGTATTTCATATTTCACCTACTTAATTTATCATTGGCTGAAAAAAAAAAAAGCTTACTTAATTCATCTTCAAGGTGTTTTTCTTCGTTAAAAATTATTACTATATTGATTGTCTTTGTTAAATACTCTCTTTTCTTTCTAGTTCCCAAAATGCATTCATACACACATACACAAAAAAGAAATTGTTAAAAAAAAAAACTATTTTAAGTATGCTTGCATGATTATATTTAGATAAAATTGATCACTTGTCATGTAATATTATCTATGCAAATAAGTAGGGTTCATAAATATTAGGCTTCATAATTTACTCTATCACAAGACTCATTTCAAACCATTTAGGTAAGTAAAAGATAAGGATAAATGGTCAACGAATACACTTTTTAAGTTGAAGATGTGATAAAATGCCTTACCATAGACACCCACACACATCACCTTGATGTAAATCTTACCATGTATTGAGAGCTTTTCATATCACTTTATATGGGTTGAAGTGTTGATATTTTCTCTTGAAACCAATCTAACTATAAACATATTTAGGAATGTGTGATTTGCAATCCCTGAATTTTACCTTAACTTATGTTTAGAAATAAGATGCATAAATATAAAAGACTAATATTAATCTAAATTTATTTTTATGAGATTTAGAATCTAAACTCTGCCTTTAATTTATTTCTCTTGAAATAATTAATGATTTTTTGTATATTAAAATATCTATTAGATATCATAATTTGTTTGTCTTATACACATTATAGATTTCTCTTTTCTTTATTTACACATAAATCTCTTTCAAAACTACTGAGAAGGTCTTGCAAGGTCTATTTTACTATAAGATTCAAGGCAATGGTAGACTTATCTACTTTTGATAAAGTTTTATGCATTAAATATTAGATCACATTTTTTTTTTCAATCAAGTTTATCCTATTTCCTTACTTACGAAAAGAAACAAATGTAATTTGAAATATTATACCAGCTGGACATCATTATCATCATAAGATAGTTAGTACAAAATATCTTTTATCAAACATAAAACTAGATAAACATAAACTTCTTTTATTGTTACTTTGATGAAACCTCATTTTCACTTCTTACCTACGTTTACAACTAAGACATAAACTGCTTCTTCTAACCTCTAAGAAATAATATACAAACACTACGTCGGATATTTTGAAGAAGAAGTAAAGTAACACAAAACACATTCACCAAGCCAAAGTCAGCTTTATTTTTTAAAAGTTTTAGTAAGTTCTTTTTATCAGATACACGATGTACTTATGTATTTTACTATTTAAAAGTCAAACACTAAGTTTAAATAGGTATACTAAGTTAATGAACTAAACTAAACTTACTAGGAACAAATAAAGACATGCACATGCTTACTTTGTAACTTAGACCATGTCTAAGAGTTGTAATATAACTATTAGAAACTTATGAACAAGTATTACTTGACTTAACAAACACAGACATGACAACTAATGAAGTAAGACAAAGAAAAACTACATAAAACATTCATACATGAACTTTTAACTATACGAAAGACTGATAAATTTAAGTTCAACTAAGTAAGTTTGCCAGATATAGTCTTTTTAAAGTAGCTACGTTAAGTCTATCTTTACCGTGTTTTGAATCGTATATCAGTTTGAAGAAAAGTTAGTTTATGACGTAAAGTAAGATGAGTTGTTTTGAATGTGAAGGAAATCATAGCTAAGTCATGCCTGTGGTCGAAGCTGAGTGAAATCAAGGGGAAGTGTTTTTGGCTACAACTTTAACCACAGTCTAGATCGCACTTGCAGCTGACCTCGCGGCTTCAGGCACAAGCTATGTGAGTAACCGCGATTTGTTATCTTGTCTAACCACAGTCACTGTAATGCCCGTAATTCAAAAATATGACTTTTTCTTAAGAATTCTTGAACCCAAATCTTCAATTCGTTTGTTTTAAAGACAACTAAACTAAGGAAGCTAATTCAAAAATGTAACTTTTTCTTAAGAATTCTTGAACCCAAATCTTCAAATTCATTTTGTTTTAAAGACAACTAAACTAAGGAAGCTAAGGCATGATTATAGGACACTTAGGCACTAATAGAAGTTTTTGTTTGGTTATATACTTAGTAATGTATATTTATTATTTTATAGAACTTTAGAGCAGGATATAGATTTTTCTTTAGACTACTACGATGATTAAGCAAAGATGCACAAGTGAGTAACTCGAATCTTTCCACTTTGTTTGCGTTTGTAATCTGGTGGCATGTGTTATAAAGTATAATTGAAAGTGATTATATGTATGGGATCGAGAATAATGTATGTCGTATGGTCATTAGATTAATGTCAAGCTTTAATATCATAAGTGATAACCATTTACTAGGTATTGATGGTGTAATGTGTATTGTTGATTGTTTGAAAATTGACTAATCTCCGAGTAATCTTACATAATCTTAATCAACCATTAACTAAATTAGACATGTATCGCACGGCAGCATAACTTGCATTTTCATGGTGTTTACATCACGTATTAGTGTCTCGACCCTAGGATAATGATGAGTTATATCCTGTGAATCTGGTTATTACCCCTTGCTTGTTAGCCCTCTAGAAACTAAGTAGGCATCAAAGGACGTAGCCTATTTAGAGTTGACATTGAGATGGCTAATACTTAATGGAGTTTCTAAGTTCTAAGATGAAGTTAAGATTGTATTACTTATATATATATATATATAATAAATGAATTTAAAAAAAAAGTTCTCCTTCTTTAGTTTTTTGTCTTTTCTAGGCACGAATTACTGAAGTTGGTCTTTCAACCCTCAAGAGAGGGCATAAGTCTCCATTGGTTCAGGTTCTGGGCATCCAAACTATATTGGTCATATGATTAATCGTTGCATTGCATATGTTTATTAATTGAACATCACCTAATCGTGATTGAATTCTATTAAGATTTAGTTATTCACTAAACTTATTGTGCTCATACTCTAATAGATTATGTTTTTACAAGACTTAAGGGAAAAAGGATCAAAACTATGGAGTGAAAGCTATTATAAGATTTCAATGAAGTTTGGATATAAGCTGAAGAGAGTATAAATGTATATGTAATAAAGTTTTTTGGAGACCAATGGTTGTAAAGTTGTAATGTAATGACCAATGACATTTTGTATTTCTATTTTTGTATGTAACTTATATGTATGCAATATTTTTTTTATTCCAATCAACGTTTAATCCTGTTATAAATGTCAACGCCACTGAATATTCTGGTTGTGCAATTGTAAGCCCTGGAAACTTTCAATAAATAATTCTAAAGATGAACTTTGAAAATAAAACCCTAAAAGTCACTCCGAATTAAAACAGAACTTTGATAAGTCTCAAACTCCGAATGAATCCGGAAATTTCTAAATCGTGAGAAAAATAAGAAATCTCATAAACAAAATAGCAACTCAATATACTTCCATCTTGAAACCTTTATGTACGACAAATTTCCTATTTAATCCTAATTTATAAATGGGTGAAATAGAACCCTAAAGCAGATTGCTAAGAAGTAAATAGTGATTAACCTTCGGGAATAAGACTCAATCCAAGGAATTCGAGGACATTGATAGATATTAAATACTTATGAAAATCGCCCTTAAAATAAATCTCACCAAACAGATAAGTCATATAAGTATAAAATATTTTTTTTTTTGGTAATGGAGTAAACAGGAGGGTCAACCAGGGAACCTGAGTCCCCTCCCCCCCCCAAACTCCCAGGAAGCTCCATACCTAGACCCAGCAATCTCGTATTCCTAAACCCAGGAGTTGGAACAAGAGGAAAAAGTGTAATCGGGTCGTATTAAGTCTAGGATACTCCGGAAGGATGAGATCAATGAAATTTCGACCTATTCCAATCTGATCAGGTGCCGGTTTCGAAAAAGCGCGCTCTGGGATTCGAAATGTTAAGAATATGTAATTTATGCCGTTAGACTCATATTTCTAAAGGATCTCTAAAGCATTAGTTTTACAAATTTTCAAATAGCTAGAACTATCTGATTTTACAAATCTATTTGTATTTCGTTGCTACCGGTAATTAGTGAGTCTTCCAGTACGATTTAATATTATTAGTTACCTAAATTATTATTATTATTATAACAAGATATACCCTATTTCTCCTAATGATCGGATAGTGATCGGATGAACTTTGGAAACTGGAGAACGAAACCATATATCGGTCCGATTCCAGCTTAGCGAGAGGAGTCTAGAAACCCTAGATCCGGCTTTTCCTCGATTTCATAATAAAAGAAGTTTTATAAAGTAAATGAACATGAATTATTGTTCTAAAGCATATTTTAAACCTTTGAAAGTTCCAAATTCGGGAATTTTTCAATTCCGAGCCTTCCCGAGCTCAATTATGGAAAAGCGTTACCCGGACCACGGATTCGGAAAAATGTTCCGGAATATTCATTAGAACCGTAATTTTATAAGGATTCCAAAAATATCAATTTTATAATTTTCCGAGCTATAAAAATTACAGTTATAGCTTTTCCCGTGTTTTCGTTACAATCGGTAAAGTAGATATCTTGTCTACTATTCACAAGTACAACCTATACAACACACTACCCATACCCTATTCTTACATCCTTACAACAACTCATTTCAATTTTCTTTTCCAAGAAATTTTTATCCCCTATATTAATTATCACTTTTATTACATTTTATTACACAATTTCAAATTTATCAAATTTCAACACACACCCCACACACAACCCCCAAGTACCCCCCCCCCCCCCCCCCCCCCTTGTATTTCCCTCTCCATTGATTTATTTTAACTCAATTTTATTAACTAAAACCCTAAGTCACTTCATATATAAGTATTTTTCTCCCTCTCTCTTCATTTTCTTCTTGTTTCCAATTTTTACAAGAGTAAAACTCTCTCCTTTCATCCCCTTGTGCCGTGAGCCCCCTCCCCCTTCCTCACACATTTTCAACTTGTTTCTTCTCTTTCCTCCTTCAAGACTCCATTGGTATGTATATTTAAGCTTTGATCCTTCCTAATCTTGTAATGGCAAGATCATTTTGTGTGTTTTCTCATTTAAATCCCAATGAGCATATGCTAGGGACATGAAAACACTTGTACAAGAATATCAAGCCATCACAAGAAGTGGATCTAAATTTTAAATGAGTTTTTGTTGAAGATAGTATTATGTTCATGCATGTAAAGTAGGGATCATGCATAAATATTCATGTTCATGCCATGAGATCCATGATTCATGCATTATATATAGTAGATCTAAAGTTTAGACATCCACATCTTCATGTACATGCATAATCATAGGTTTATTTTGTTTTCCATGCATTGATAATCCTAAAAATGTAGTCTTGTTCATGTATGGAGATGTTAGATAGTAGATCTTCACATATAGGAAGCAAGAATATTGAAAAAGGAAAGGTTTTGTTAAATATGCAATATTGGAAATTCGGATGAAATTGAAACCCTATCTTAAAAGCCACCAAAATCATTTTTAAACTCATTTTTTTTAAGAAAAATGAAGGGTATGTGTAATAGGTATATTGAAGGAATGATTTTCATAAGCTTGGATGGGTTTAGGCATGATAGGAATGTAAAACAAGTGGTGGAGTTAGAATGAAAATATTGATATGTTGATCAATAGTTAAATTCGTAATTTAGGTTCATGCCCACAAGAACACTTAGTATCTAAGCCTAAATTAGATGTTTTATAAGCTAAATGAAGTCCTTAGATAATATATATATTGGAGCTTCAATTTTTAATTCATTCGACAAGTTTTTCCATAGGAAAAATGCAAGGAAATAAAACTTCAAAAATTCGGATTTTTACAAGAAGCTTGTTTAAAGACATGTTTGCCAAATGAAAAATGGGAATTTTGATGCATGAATGAAGGCCATGATTTATATAGACTTTAGGAGCTCATTTTATTTAGATAACAAGCGATTTCAAGAATAAAATCAAAGAAACCCTAAGGAATGTAAAGTTGAGAAGAATAGCCTTGTTGGAGATAACCTTTATGTAATTTTGTAACAATTAGGAGTTCCTAAGGGTTTATCATCAAAAATCATCGTGACCCTTTATATATTGAGTTCATTACATGGCATTCATGTTAGTAATTATTCCTATACCATTCATCCATGAATCATCAACTAGGAACATTTCTCATCAAAAGCAAAACAATTTTACAGAATTGAGAAAGGGGCAGAACTGAACTGATCCCACTGTTCCGTGGCCTTACTACTTTCAAAACTTGAAAATAATTCTAGAAATAGATAGATCTTTCGAAGTAGATAGAGATCGATATAAAATTTGCGAAATTCCGATTAAAATGACCAAGTTATGGCCGTTTTAAGTTGGAACTTCCGCAAATAGCGAGAATTCCGATTTTGTGTAGTATAGATACATAGTTTGAAGTAGTTTAGTGATGAGATTCTTATTAGGCTATTCTTATTTGGTAGGTGATTCCGAGCACGACGATACCGTATCACCCGACCACTGTTATTAAGAGACCGGCGTACCATGGCCGAGTGAGTTCCTCTTCCGATTTCAATTATTGCTTGTGGTTGTAATGATAGTCGCACTAGTTGTCAGGTGAAGATAAAAAGGAAAATTATGTATGATGGGGTTATATGGGATATATATATTGTCTGTTGTTGATGTGCGAAATGAACCTTAAGAAATATCGAAACCGGGTGTTAAGCTATGGATTGATTGTCTAGTGTGTTATATTGAATGTCTGCGAATAATTGTTGGCCACCTAAAAGAATTGAATTAATGAATATTTGACTCAATTGTAATTGGATCCATTCATAACACGATGGGGATGGAGCATCAGCATTGGTTGGTTTTTTGTGATCCATAAAACGAATACTTGTTGGTTAATCGTGATCCATAAAATGAATACTTGTTGGTTAATCGTGATCCATAAAACGAATTTATGTTCAGTTGACCGTGAGCTTAAACGGCGTCGTACCGCAGGATTCGTAAATCTGCTAACCCGGGATGGAGGGCGCAAGTCCATCCACATATGATTTCCGGCTGGTCATATGTTTGCTAAACTCACTTGTTGATGCATTTCACTTGGTTGCTTAATTACTTGGTTGAATGTGTTGTGTTAATTGTAATTCGGAAGTTCCACTCACTAAGCTAGTGTAGCTTATAACCCTATAGTTTCCTGTTGCAGTATGAGTACCTTTAGCTTTCTCCGAGGACCCGTGGACACCAGGTATGGCTCTTAGATACTAAGGAGCTTTTGATGAGGCCGGGGCCTAAAGATTAGAAATGGACTCTAATCCTGTTTTCCGAACTGGTATTCAAAGGTTAATGCAAGGAAATTTGTGGGCTTGAGATGTGGTGGTTGATGTTATCGGGGGTATGCCCCCTAGATCATGTAATAGAATAATTATCTGTAAGACGGTTATGATTTATATTCTTGCTGCTGTGTATGTCTCTTTAAGCTACTACGAAGCAAAGTATGGTCTATAAATGTTGAGAGCGAGCCTTACACGCGATGTTTAAACTCATGGGAAGACTAAATTGTCTTACTTGAGATTAAATGTTGAGTGTGGCGGACTGTTACGTGTAGGGCACACTTTGGGGCGTGACAGTTTAAGTTGGTATCAGAGCATGGTTAAGGATCCAAGATCATGACTTTAACCAATAGACCTAAGAAGGATAAGGAAGGATGAGAATAAAATAAAGCCTAGAAAGGAATAAGGTAGGTAGAATGGGTTTTACAAATCTAATTCCCTCTTCTTTTGTGAATAGCTTACCCTTGATGAAGTCCGTCGAGCGGCGAGGCAAGTGCGTAAGCAACCTAATGAAACTTTGGTCGAATACCGTTTGAGAATTAGAGTCTTGTGCGAAGACTTTGCCTTAGTTGGTCATCCTAGGTCAATCCGAGAGATGTTTAATTTGTGGAAAAGAGGGTTGATGAACACTGAATGGTATAAAGTGGCAACCAATGTTGAGTATTGCCCTATAAGGAAGAAATGTTGGTCGGAGCTTGAAGTAGTCTATGCGGTGGAACGGATTGCTGTTCATAAATTAGGAGAACCCATGTATCAGGAAGCTACGTTTGTGTTGAGAAACGAAGGGGGACCGACCTTTCCTGATTTCCAAACCTGGAACCCAATTGGATACCTGTTTACGTATGCTCATGACCTGTTGGGAGATCACACTGACTGGCTTCAGGCGGATGCTCAAAGTCACTTCCTTTGGTGGGGAGTGTATGGGGAAGTGATACCTCCATCCACCAACATGGCTCAGCCACCCCCACTAAGTGGAATTGACTACCAACCCCACGAAGAAGAGGTAGATGAGACAAAAGGTGTGGAAGTTATCCATCCTGAAGAGATTGAGGGTGGAGAAGGGCAAGGACTAGCGTGCAAGGAGTGGAATTGATCGCCTAGAGAAAAAGGCGAGACCCATGATTGACCCATAAGTCCAAGCTGAATTTTGTAGCCGCGACCTTGAAAGATAGGTCATAGTATGTCGATGTTTTGGGACGTTACCTATGTTTGTTGCTTGTTATGATGTTTGCATTAGTATGACCTAATATCGTTTCCATGTAGGGGCCCTTACCCCAGCTATGTTTTAATGAAAAGCTATATTATGTTTATGAAGTTAAGAGTTCCTTATTCACGTCCCTTGAGTTTATATTTTCCTTTATGGCTACTCGTTTGTATAAGAACTTCCGGCAATACGGAATCCGATGGAAAAGCTAAACAAATATTATCAAGAGATTATTTGACTGAGTTACTTAAAAGGAATACAATCCCAGTAGAGAAAGAAGACGCTGAAAACAAACCACAGCAAATGAACCCGATAATAATAATGATAATACTAATAAATAATTAAAATAACACTAATAACAATAATAATAAAATAATAGGATAATAATAATAAGTACACGTATCTATAAAATAAGCTAAAATAACGCAAAATGAAATCAAATGACCTTAAGGTAGTTGACATGAGTATTTAAGCCCATCTGATCAATTACGCCTGCCCTTGACCAGTACAAGCTTGGTAGGAGACCGATGAGGCAAGTCCTTCTGAATGATCTAGATAAGGATATATGTCGATTTCCGGGATCTAAATGGAGTCACAATTGAAATAGGTATCCGCTCCCTAAGGTCGACGACCTACTAGACTAACTACGTGGGATAAGTGCATTTTCAAGGACCGATCTCGACCCAGATACCCTCAGTTAAAACACTAAGCCAAGAAACGTACATGAAACCACATCTCGGATTATATAAGAACGCTATAATTCTTGATTGACGACATTGAAGTGACAATTGTCTCTGTTATATTCATAGACTGGATGAGCTGAGCGTGTGGGTCTTTACTAGATAAATTACGTGAGACTTTATGGACGATAGCCTCATCTACACATAGGTACGAAAGTAGCATGAAGGGTACCTATGCGTAACATTACCGACTTTTAAGAAAGGTCAAGAATTACACCAAGTTCTCTCCATATGAATTCTGGCCGAGGAAGGCTTCCTCTATGGACCGCATGGCATCGAAGGAATGTGTATCTAGGAACTTTGAAGGGATAACAGTACAAGGGATTGGGAAACTACCCAAACCCGCAAAGGACGTGAGGAGTTCTCCAAGATCGACAGGGTACTAGAGAGAGTTGTTAAGAGTTCCGAGCCCTGGATCCAGAATGAATGGAGAGTTCACATGAACAGAAAAGAGGGATCAAGGCCTTCAAGAAACCAAACAGGACTTGTCTTTGCTTCGATATTGATATTACCCAATCTATGCCCTACATAATTCAGAACGGTACATTAGGAGGTAGTCTCGGAGGTGCACTCGTACAAGGGAAAAGTGATCTCCTACGCTTCGAGGTGGTTGAAGCCGCATGACCAGGACTACCATGTACCTGAATTGGGTTTACCACGGTGGCGTTCACTTTAGAGATGTGGAATGCTACCTCTATGGGCAAGAGCTAGAGACCTATGCTGATCACAAGGGCATCGAGTATTTGTTCACAAGGAGTGGGCACGTGGTAGGATAATGGTTTAAAATAACCAAAGATTTCGACCTAAGAAAGGTAATCTCACTCAAGGAAAGTGAATACAGTGGTTGGTGCTATCAGTTGTAAGACTCACAAGAAAAGTGAAAGTCTTACATACAAATCTAACGAAATTAATGGGAAAAGATGAAGGGATAAGTATCAAATATACAGGAAGAGACGCTCAGTTAGAGATAGCGGATCGAATGATGAAACCCCCTTAGTAAGAATTAAGGAAGCTCAGCATCCTAATAAGATAATACAGAGCATAAAAGAGGGGATTCAAGAAGGAAAATATGCCAAACATGTAATAGATGGCAGTGATGTCATAGGAACGATGGGCAGTGGTAGGCGCCAATGATGAAAGATAAGTTGTGGGGATGACTGCTCCTGAATGATCGAAAGGGGACCTTCGGACTCGATTGGGGGAATTGGATATCAGGGTTATCAAGGGTTGCAAGAGAAGGTACGGATAATAAGAAATATTCGAAGGGGAAAGCGAAAAGGAAATCATAAGGAATTGGAGTTTATGTTGCAATGACCTGAGCCGAGAAGTCCAAACGCTTCACAGGAACGATGACCCCAAACAAGGAAAAAGATATAATATTGGATAAGATGCAAGGTGGGCAATGCAAGGGGAAACGTTACCCTACGCAGTATCCATGACTTAGATTCAAGCGTTACCCCTATAGAGACCTCAATCGCAAGGCTGAAAAGCGTTTCCGAAAGGTGACAACTGTATGTTTTCTTTATACAAACGGGACATTCGGCTAAAACACACTTTACACGGGATAACCTGCATGCTGCATCAGTGGATCTAACAAGGAAGATGAGGAAGGAGTATGGTGAGAAGGGAAGCAACCCCCACACCTGTGTGATGTAGGGGGAGGTTTACAATGAGATACCGAAGTCCCTTGCTGTGAAGAGGGAGTAAAGATCGAAGATACAACTCAACACCAGATTCGCGCAATACCCTTAAGATACCATCCATTCCTTCCTGCCGCTAAGACCCAGGAGATAGATTAATAGGAATACCCCTGGATCAAATGGCTGGACCGAAAATAAGAGAACTTGAGACTGTTAAAAACTAGAGTAAGCCAATAATGGAAACCAGAACAGAACTTAATTGATTTAAAGAATTCCAAGCCACCCCTCATGTAACTTCTTGCACATGAAGAATTCTGAAGGATCAAAACCCTATAAAGAACGCGAAAAAACTCGAAATCACAGCAAACCTAAAGTCTTCATAAGAAATTTTACAATAAAGGGATGGGATCTTTTGATTTCACCTCCATCAAGATAATTAGAATCATAAAGATTTTAAAGCATGGTGACCTCGATTAAATAGAAAAATATGAATCTCAAGGTGCAATATCGTATATACAATTACGTAAGAATGGGAAGAGCGAATCCACAACCTTCATTGGTCAAAGTAGTCATGTCGCATAAGGTCGTGTCGTCATGAGTCGTTCAGAGTAGTTCGAGTCAAGTTGTCTATAGTCAGGAGTCAAGTCTGTGTCGTTTTCAAAAGAGTCGTGTGAGTGAAGGTTGAAATCGCTAAGTCAATTCTTATTAATTTGTATATGCTATAATTCGAAGAATATCTATCATCCAAAATCTAAAAATAGCACGAACCAAAGCATAGGCCGGTGCTAGAGACATACCTCGAAATTTACAATTCTTCCCCCATAAACAATACATACGTAATAAGTTTTGCGGACAAAACTTTCTCTAAGGTGGGGAGGATGTAAGCCCTGTAAACTTTCAATAAATAATTCTAAAGATGAACTTTGAAAATAAAACCCTAAAAGTCACTCCGAATTAAAACAGAACTTTGATAAATCTCAAACTCCGAACGAATCCGGAAATTTCTAAATCGTGAGAAAAATAGGAAATCTCATAAACAAAATAGCAACTCAATATACTTCCATCTTGAAACCTTTATGTACGACAAATTTCCTATTTAATCCTAATTTATAAATGCGGGTGAAATAGAACCCTAAAGCAGATTGCAAAGAAGTAAATAGTGATTAACCTTCGGGAATAAGACTCAATCCAAGGAATTCCGAGAACATTGATAGATATTAAATACTTATGAAAATCGCCCTTAAAATAAATCTCACCAAACAGATAAGTCATATAAGTATAAAATATTAGTTTTTATTTTGGCAATGGAGTAAACCGGAGGGTCAACCAAGGAACCTGAGTCCCCCCCCCCCCCCCCCCCCCCCCCCCCCCCCAAAACTCCCAGGAAGATCCATACCTAGACCCAATCTCGTATTCCTAAACCCAGGAGTTGGAACAAGAGGAAAAAGTGTATCGGGTCGTATTAAGTCTAGGATACTCCGAAAGGATGAGATCAATGAAATTCCGACCTATTCCAATCTGATCAGGTGCCGGTTTCGAAAAAGCGCTATGGGATTCAAAATGTTAAGAATATGTTATTTATGCCGTTAGACTCATATTTCTAAAGGATCTCTAAGGCATTAGTTTTACAAATTTTCAAATAGCTAGAACTATCTGATTTTACAAATCTATTCGTATTTCATTGCTACCGGTAATTAGTGAGTCTTCCAGTACGATTTAATATTATTAGTTACCTAAATTATTATTATTATTATTATTATTATTATATTATTATTATTATTATTATTATTATTTATTATTATTATAAGATATACCCTATTTCTCCTAATGATCGGATAGTGATCGGATGAACTTTGGAAACTGGAGAACGAAACCCTATATCGGTCCGATTCCAGCTTAGCGAGAGGAGTCTAGAAACCCTAGATCCGGCTTTTCCTCGATTTCATAATAAAAGAAGTTTTATAAAGTAAATGAACATGAATTATTGTTCTAAAGCATATTTTAAACCTTTGAAAGTTCCAAATTCGGAAATTTTTCAATTCCGAGCCTTCCCGAGCTCAATTACGGAAAAGCGTGCCCCGGACCATCGATTCGGAAAAATGTTCTAGAATATTCATTAGAACTGTAATTTTATAAGGATTCTAAAAATATCAATTTCATAATTTCCCGAGCTATAAAAATTACAGTTATAGCTTTTCCCGTGTTTTCGTTATAACCGGTAAAGTAGATGTCTTGTCTACTATTCACAAGTACAACCTACACTACACACTACTCATACCCTATTCTTACATCCTTACAACTACTCATTTCAATTTTCTTTTTCAATAAATTTTTATCCCCTATTAAATTATCACTTTTATTACATTTTATTACACAATTTCAAATTTATCAAATTTCAACACACACACCCCTCTCCATTGATTTATTTTAACTCAATTTTATTAACTAAAACCCTAAGTCACTTCATATATAAGTATATTTTTCTCCCTCTCTCTTCATTTTCTTCTTGTTTCCAATTTTTACAAGAGTAAAACTCTCTCCTTTCATCCCCCTTGTGCCGTGAGCCCCCTCCCCCTTCCTCACACATTTTCAACTTGTTTCTTCTCTTTCCCTCCTTCAAGACTCCATTGGTATGTATATTTAAGCTTTGATCCTTCCTAATCTTGTAATGGCAAGATCATTTTTGTGTGTTTTCTCATTTAAATCCCAATGAGCATATGCTAGGGACATGAAAACACTTGTACAAGAATATCAAGCCATCACAAGAAGTGGATCTAAATTTTAAATGAGTTTTTGTTGAAGATAGTATTATGTTCATGCATGTAAAGTAGGGATCATGCATAAATATTCATGTTCATGCCATGAGATCCATGATTCATGCATTATATATAGTAGATCTAAAGTTTAGACATCCACATCTTCATGTACATGCATAATCATAGGTTTATTTTGTTTTCCATGCATTGATAATCCTAAAAATGTAGTCTTGTTCATGTATGGAGATGTTAGATAGTAGATCTTCACATATAGGAAGCAAGAATATTGAAAAAGGAAAGGTTTTGTTAAATATGCAATATTGGAAATTCGGATGAAATTGAAACCCTATCTTAAAAGCCACCAAAATCATTTTAAACTCATTTTTTTTAAGAAAAATGAAGGGTATGTGTAATAGGTATATTGAAGGAATGATTTTCATAAGCTTGGATGGGTTTAGGCATGATAGGAATGTAGAACAAGTGGTGGAGTTAGAATGAAAATATTGATATGTTGATCAATAGTTAAATTCGTAATTTAGGTTCATGCCCACAAGAACACTTAGTATCTAAGCCTAAATTAGATGTTTTATAAGCTAAATGAAGTCCTTAGATAATATATATATTGGAGCTTCAATTTTTAATTCATTCGACAAGTTTTTCCATAGGAAAAATGCAAGGAAATAAAACTTCAAAAATTCGGATTTTTACAAGAAGCTTGTTTAAAGACATGTTTGCCAAATGAAAAATGGGAATTTTGATGCATGAATGAAGGCCATGATTTATATAGACTTTAGGAGCTCATTTTTATTTAGATAACAAGCGAATTTCAAGAATAAAAATCAAAGAAACCCTAAGGAATGTAAAGTTGAGAAGAATAGCCTTGTTGGAGATAACCTTTATGTAATTTTGTAACAATTAGGAGTTCCTAAGGGTTTATCATCAAAAATCATCGTGACCCTTTATATATTGAGTTCATTACATGGCATTCATGTTAGTAATTTATTCCTATACCATTCATCCATGAATCATCAACTAGGAACATTTCTCATCAAAAGCAAAACAATTTTACAGAATTGAGAAAGGGGCAGAACTGAACTGATCCCACTGTTCCGTGGCCTTACTACTTTCAAAACTTGAAAATAATTCTAGAAATAGATAGATCTTTCGAAGTAGATAGAGATCGATATAAAATTTGCGAAATTCCGAATTAAAATGACCAAGTTATGGCCGTTTTAAGTTGGAACTTCCGCAAATAGCGAGAATTCCGATTTTGTGTAGTATAGATACATAGTTTGAAGTAGTTTAGTGATGAGATTCTTATTAGGCTATTCTTATTTGGTAGGTGATTCCGAGCACGACGATACCGTATCACCCGACCACCGTTATTAAGAGACTGGCGTACCATGGCCGAGTGAGTTCCTCGTCCGATTTCAATTATTGCTTGTGGTTGTAATGATAGTCGCACTAGTTGTCAGGTGAAGATAAAAAGGAAAATTATATATGATGGGGCTATATGGGGATTATATATATTGTCTGTTATTGATGTGCGAAATGAACCTTAAGAAATATCGAAACCGGGTGTTAAGCTATGGATTGATTGTCTAGTGTGTTATATTGAATGTCTGCGAATAATTGTTGGCCACCTATAAGAATTGAATTAATGAATATTTGACTCAATTGTAATTGGATCCATTCATAACACGATGGGGATGGAGCATCAGCATTGGTTGGTTTTTCGTGATCCATAAAACGAATACTTGTTGGTTAATCGTGATCCGTAAAACGAATACTTGTTGGTTAATCGTGATCCATAAAACGAATTTATGTTCAGTTGACCGTGAGCTTAAACGGCGTCGTACCGCAGGATTCGTAAATCTGCTAACCCGGGATGGAGGGCGCAAGTCCATCCACATATGATTTCCGGCTGGTCATATGTTTGCTAAACTCACTTGTTGATGCATTTCACTTGGTTGCTTAATTACTTGGTTGAATGTGTTGTGTTAATTGTAATTCGGAAGTTCCACTCACTAAGCTAGTGTAGCTTATACCCCTATAGTTTCCTGTTGCAGTATGAGTTCCTTTGGCTTTCTCCGAGGACCCGTGGACACCAGGTATGGCTCTTAGATACTAAGGAGCTTTTGATGAGGTCGGGGCCTAAAGATTAGAAATGGGCTCTAATCCTGTTTTCCGAACTGGTATTCAAAGGTTAATGCAAGGAAATTGTGGGCTTGAGATGTGGTGGTTGATGTTATCGGGGGTATGCCCCCTAGATCATGTAATAGAATAATTATCTGTAAGACGGTTATGATTTACATTCTTGCTGCTGTGTATGTCTCTTTAAGCTACTACGAAGCAAAGTATGGTCTATAAATGTTGAGAGCAAGCCTTACACGCGATGTTTAAACTCATGGGAAGACTAAATTGTCTTACTTGAGATTAAATGTTGAGTGTGGCGGACTGTCACGTGTAGGGCACACTTTGGGGCATGACAGCAATGTTCATGTACCTTTCTAGAAGCCTCAAATAGATTAATTACGATGTCTATGACTTTCGTTTGTTACATGTTATATTTACACTACTAGAGTATCCCATGGGAGAGACATGATTCCTTTTGTGTCATTACTAATAATCAATTGTTCTTATTATCCATCTATAAATACTCTTATCGATATATGAGACTACGCATAAGTCCAATTTGGAAATGAAATTGTACTATATTAATTCATTATGATAGTTCTCATTTGCATTTAAAAAGCCTCGACACATCGTGCGCACTCTATCATACATATGACTTATATCATGATTGGGAAAGTAATATTAGTAGTTATTAAAAGTGCCCCTACAATGGTTTAACATATACATGGTAGCTTTGGTATAGTCACTGCTAACCAAAATTAATTTGATACTTAGGTTGTTTATTTGATTGAAAGATCCCCCAAAACTTTTCGTAGGTAGGACTTTTCAGGTTCTCATTAAACATAGCAAATATGTATGACTCGATTGGATTTGCTCTCTTTGGCGTCCCTACCTTCACATGTTCAACCAAATTTGTGAGGTAGGTCCTTGCATTGTCAGTTGATGCGGCGATGCCACCAGCTGATGGCCACCCTGTTTCCGATACAACAATCCTGACAGAACCCCCATTAACCTTCTCAAGTGCAAAATATATCGCATCCACTATAGCATCAAACAGGTACTTGTATCCTAGTGGTCCGTCTTTAACCACCACGGAATCTGACGTGAACAAAGCATAATCTAGACTAATGTCCCTTGGCTTGCCAACATAGCTAAAGTAAGTATATAAGTTTACTAGTAAAGGAGAGTTATTGTCCACTAGGAACCGGATGAGCGGGTCCAGGATGGGCTGGTAATCAGACCTAAAAGATCCACTTGATGGAGGATAAGACTCTCCAAGGACCTCGACATCCACCGCGGTTGAAACCTTGATTTGATTCCCTAATCCAGCATTGAAGATTGCGTTTTGGATGTTTTGCATGGCAGGGACAAGGAATTGTGAGAAGTAATCTGTAATGTGCACTTCATTTCCTATAGCAATGTACTGGAATTTGACATTGCTGTAATTTATGATGTTGTTTTGAACCCATCTATCTGCATTGACTTGGGATGCAGCAATTTCTTGGAGTTCACCATTTGGGACACCAAGCATGAGCTCAATGTTGGAACCACTTAAGGCTTCAAGAGTTCTTGGATCTGGACCATATATTCTCATTTTTCTTATGTTGTACTGAGTGTAGAGTCCCACAACTTCTTGTGGTGATGGTAAATCGTCTCCTTGCTGTCCATAGCATACTCCTATTTCGCAGCTACGGTTAAGGAAAAAAAAGAAAAGAAAGAAAGATAATGTCAATCATAATCAAATGGTATTTGATCTTCTTTTCCCATGTTGGGGAAGACTTTTTATGAACTAAATTTTTAAACAAATTCAATAAATTTTGAGCTGCTTTATAAGTCCAAGTACATACGAGATATAAATTTATTAGGAAAGATGAAGGTGTGTTTATTTCATTGGAAAATTTTATTTATTATTATTTTTTACTATGTGTTTTAAAGTTAAAATTATCAAATATTATTATAATAGTAATTTCAAAAGAGTACGTTATTTATGGCTTTTAATGACAATTAGTGGTGGAAGCAGAAGGTTATTTATGGCTTTTAATGATAATTGATGGTGGAAGGAGAAGGTTAGAGCCCATGGGTAGTAGAGATTAGTCATCAAAAGAGAATGTCAATGAAAAATGGAGATGTAACTTTCATTTTGGATTGAGCAAATCATTTTCCATCAATATATATTTACGGTGTTGTTGAACACCACTGTAACTAGCCAACCACAACAGTTCCTTTCGATATTAGTTGTCATATAAATAACTAACTATAGTATGTGTAATCTTTATGAAGATATTATAAAAATATTTTCGATAAGATATACAACAGAATGTAGACATTACTTACAGATTATTTCAGAATGTAATTATTTCAGACTCATGTTCGGGGAGAGTAATATTTCTCAACTAGAAAAGAATAAGAAAAAGGATTAGATGATAAAAACCTGTTTCCATGCTGCACGATATTAGCCCAAAAACTATTATTGCATGAGCGAAGCTAGTGTTCATGGAAGTTTTTGAGGAAGGTTTTTCCATAAAGGATTTTGGTCAATAAGGTAGCAGAAAAGTATATTAGAAATGTTGGTTCCTTCAATATAGTCATGAAAGTTCGGGACAATGTTTGGTTTGCCTTTTAATATGGGAAAAACCGGTTATATATTTATAGACATTAAAGTAGTTTCCAGTTGGATTGGACTATGATGTCTACCATCTATACAGCTTGCTCGAGATTATTTCAATTTAGCATTTATTGACTTACAACATTAATGAAATTTGCCATGCCCTAGGAAAAGTTGCCAGTTGGAATATGATGTCTGCAGTCTATCTATATATTTCTTTGAATGTTTTGCAAATATCTCAGCCACATATATATTCAAGCAATGGTTATAAAAGAACTATACATAAATACATATGAACGTTTTTTCAATATCTTTAGAAGCATAGCTAAGTTTTTTCAATAAATTACAAGGGAAATATGTGCAGTGAAACGATTTGACGAACTTTCACTTTATGCCTAACCCGTTTTATATTTAATTGAGTCCTTTTTTCCCAATATATAAGTAGGTTATATTTTACTTCATTTGCTTTGTTGAAGATGTAGATTGCAATAAAATCAAAATATGGATGATGGTATTTAATTAGAATATAAATTTAAATCATCTTGGCATCAGTATCTTAAACTATATATATAGCGTTCAATTGAAATAATGTCAACTTATAAGTCGTAGTAGTAGTAATTATCTGGCCAGAATAAATACCTTACGGCATTATTTTTGTAATATGTATGAATAATTTATTAATTCATAAGAATTTTTTTATGAGTTTGTTGTAATGCATGAGTCTTTTGCCAACTTTTCTAGTTGAGACGCACAAGAAGCCCGGTGCAATATTTTGTTTGCATTAATGCAACGGATGTCTGATAGATATATGGTGAAGCACGTCCGATTCGGATGAGTATTGGCTTAGATCTATTCTGCAGAAGGTTTCGAAGAGGCCAGACGCGATATGCAAAGTGTCATATGCTCATGCGTAATATCCACGAAATTCCACATTAACAAGTCACAACGAAAGTGCATATATTTTGTCCTGTATTGAATTTCGATTTTATGTCAAGTTCTTGCAATGGATCAATTTCACAATCGCGATTCTTGGACTTCTGATCGAAGCCAATATTGAAAATAAGAATGTGGTCCTAAAATCTCTACCTTAAAATGTTTTAAGATAGATAAGAAATTTTTCATATTTTGTGAAATTAGTTTGCGTAATATATATGGCTTGCATTAAAATTCAAATTTTTCTTTATCGAATTTCATAAATAAGTGCCTTAAGGTGGAGAAATTTTCCCCATTCTCAAAACATGTGTGTCACCTTAGTTACACTCCATTTTGCCCATTATCATGCAATAGGGTGAATGTCACATTTGATACCATAATTTTATCAATTTATACAATTAACTACTTAAGATTTAAAAGTATTAATTTGCTTCTTAAGAACTTGTCGAGTTTATTTATAGTATCTAGATGAATTTGGTAACTGCAAAAATAAGTACAATTTAGGTTTTTACTTATAAAAGTGGGCAAGTATAGGTAATAAATTGACACTTTTAATCTTCAAATATTTAGTTACATAAATAAGCAAAATTCAAGTACCAAATATAATATTCACCCTTTACAATATGTAATACATACAAAAATATCCTTTAAAACTAAGGAAATTTCCTCAAGCCCATGATGATGATGATGATAATGATCATGATAATTTCACTCTAAAAAGTGCATTTATAAGGATGAATGGGTATAAAATGGCTAGGATATGAGATTCTAGCTATGTATGTCCTACATTATAAGGAATAGATTATGAAATTTTCTACCTAGAAGTTATCCTATGATCTTCTAAAACCACTAGGAATTATGTACTTACAAGATACAAGTGTTATATGACATCTATAGATTTTTCCTATCTTTTCAAAAATTTTGTGATATTAAAAAATATTATGTTTACATCTAACTTTACAAGTTCTTCCGCATACAAATCTTGCCAAACCAATAGCAAAATGACTAGGAAACTTGTAGCAAAACTTGTAATTTCAAAACTTATGTTTAACCTATTATGTAAGATTAAGTTAAAATTAATGTTTCTTTATCTTTTTCTTTAGGAAATAAAAGGAAAAAGAGGAAAAAAAAAGGGCTTCTCAAGTGGAGTTATGAGTTGTCCTAAGGGGAAATCCTAGTTTAAGGAAAGTAGTTAGTGGTTTAAGCGAGTTTAAGCATGCTCTTAAACTCCTAATGACATTTAGTAATATGTATATTGTTTGTTTAAGGTAGGAGAAAAAAAAAGAAAGAAAAAAAAAAAAAAGAAAACTTTTGTAGGTCTAAGTGGTGTTGACAGCTGGTATTGGTGATTCAATGAAATTTCCTCAACTTAAGCAAGAGTTCATATATGTAAATGTTGTAATATGTGATGGAATGGAACTTCTAGGAAACATGTAAGCTTTTGTGTGGCATGGTGATGTATGTGATGTAGTTTGGGGTTTTGTGGTTTTTTTCTTTTCTTCAATGAGATGTCTAAAGGATTAGGAAATGACATTCCGTATTGGAATATAAGTTAGTTGATGATTATAATTGGTTTAATATTGATTAGGATTGAATGAAATAATATGTGTGTTTACTAGTGCTTTAATTAATGAATTTAAGCTCTGGGTTGATCTTAAACTATATAAAAGTGCAATGGATTGACCTTGGTGTATAAGAGTGCTGACTGATGAATTTGGTGACTTAAACTTGTAATATGACTTGTTTTGGTAACTGGTAATCTATAAATGATATGTAAAACATATTTATAGATGGTTTTTAATGATGTGTAAATTTGATTTGAGGACTTGGAGATTTGAGATTTGATAGAAGTAATGTAGTAGGATTTGAAAGGATTTTGCATTTTGGGAGTTTGGAACTTATTGAAAGATTTAAATGACTTAAATTATTTTAAAAAGTAGTTTAATATTTTTTGACATGTTCCTAAAATTATGGAAATGATAAATTGATGCCTAAAAAATGGTTATGGCAAGTTATAGTAAGAATTTAATGGTTCAAGCCTATTTTGAGAAATATGACTAATGAAATGGAGACTATGGTTCTAGATACAAATGTAGACTTCATGGCTGTTTATAAAGTTGGAACATACCATTTAAATGGGTATTTTGTAAATTTATATTTTACAACCATGGTAGAATACATGTTTTAGGCCGAAGGATAGTTAAAGTAACATATATAGCTTGTTTGCTAAGAATTATGTATGAAACCATCTTAAATGTGTCGTTGGTGAACTAAAGTGAGTTAAATGGGTTATTTAATACAAGTTCCTAATTTATTTAAAATGCAATGACCTCACCAAATCATGCTTATTTATGTTATTAAAATTATCTAAATTGTTGATGAGATAGTATAAGATTATACAATGTAAATTGCATAAATTTATTTTGCTTGTATGAAAGTAATTTTTACCATATAGTTTAACATTATATTTTGTTATGTAACCTGGATTATTAATGAAAAGATAGAATAACATGCATAGATATAAATTTGGCTAAATACCAAGGGTGGACTTTATACATACATAAACAAAAAATTTGACATGAATTATATAATATTTATATTAATATGGATGTAGGTATGATAATGGTTTAATTCATTATAGGACATGTCCGTGCACATATTATAATTAGATATTGGTAAATGTGTCCCTAATAACTAAAATTAGACATCACCAATTAAGCATTGTTTAGTGGACTATGAGAATCCATTCTTGGGAACCCTAAGAACAAAAATCCATTAAAATATAGCCCACTAAGAATTGTTGAACTTGAACCACAAAACTAATTATAACCATGATAATGAATTAGGCAAGAAAAATGATGTAAAATTTGAAGGCCTAGAAATATAATATGAATGCATATTCATACATAATAAAACTTAAGGCCCTAAAACCCACTTAAGTCATATTATGAGGATTCATAACCCTATGGATCCTAACTAGATGATCCTTGAATTAAAAAGGTAAATAAGAGAAATGAATGATAATAATGAGTTGAACTAAGTACTAATATGATACTATATTACATTTTGACATTTGATATTGACTGCTTAAGTACATGTCATGCCATGATTAGGTTAAGGTGTATTCACTTTCACTATGTATAACACTGGTGCGTTAAACGCAAATGTTATCTAAAACAATTAGTTTAATATACCTCTTTGCTAACCAATTTTAGTTTCTAAAATCATTTTTTTTTATAAAACCTTCACTAATGTACCTAAAACATAAATTGTGCAAGTAATTGATAAAAAGGTTACTCTCGTGAATAAGCCAACATATAAGAAAACTATCTCATAACAACCATCTAAAAAGTCTCAACTATCTCCAAAACAACCATAAGAGATAACATCTGAGAAAATAGTATCAAATGTCTAGTAAAAGGTACCTAGAAGTACCAGAAGTCCAAGTACAAGTCTAGGGCTCACAAAAAGGCCCAAAAGATTTTTAAAAAAAAAGTCTAAAAATTAAAAATTGCTATCTTAGATAAAACAGTAAAGGGTAAATCAAGTGGAAAGATATCAACATTTAAAGGTAAGTTTTTTTAAGGCATAAACATTTCAAATAGTTAAAAAGAGGAATCAACGTTTAGAGACTAACTCATTTAAGGTATCAACATTTTATAAAATGAGTCAAATAAAGTATTAATATTTAACCATTAACAAAAATAAGGAAACTTAATTGAAAATAAATCCAATTGTTGATACCTTAAATGAACTTTACAAAACATTAATACCTCATTTGATTTATTTTGCAAAACATTGATTCCTCTTTCCAACCACTTGAAACATTAATACCTTAAATAAACTTACCCCCAAACATTGATACATTCTAGTGTAATTTACCCAATTAGTGAAGCTCTACGACCCTAATTGCTAAGCTCATTAAGCTGCTCCTTAAAGCTGGTCCCATAATCCAAATCATCATATTAATTGCTACTAGATCCATTAGTACCTCAAAAAAAACTAAAATGAGTCGAAGCTAGTACACAATAACACAATTACACACAATATGGCAAACACATGAATTCTATATGCATTGCAGCAACAAATAGTTTGTATTTCTTATTTTAAGGTGTAGCAACCAAAAAAGGAGCACCTACACTCTAGACAACAAGCTCTAGGAATCTAAAGAGATCTTGAGTAGTAGTAATTACTTAAAGGTTGATTAAGGAAGGCCAAATACCTTAATCTCCTAGAGAAATTTTTATGTAATAGGCTTGTCTAGGTTTTACAGTCCTTACGCATCTCTACTTATCCCAATCCATAATATAATACAACTCAATATGCACTCTAGTCATGACCTGGACTATATTACTTCTGACCAACTAGGTAGACATTATCCCATGTTCCCCCATATCAGTTACTCACTAATCCATTAAGGATAGCCTAAGTGTTTGGCTAGCTTATTAGCATCTTCTACCAATGCTATTGCTACCCAACCTAAATTAAACAACACATGCATTAAACAAGACAAACCATTATTAGGTTGTCTATAAGTTTTAGATTGTTTAGAAATGTCTGTTCTAGATAAGCAATCACACAAGTTACTGTATTCTTGTATTTTGTATGTAGTAACTTGAAGAACAGTCAATAGACAAAAAGGTTGATAAAATATTTGTCCAAAGAAGATTAGTTATACATGAATTGAGTATGTAAACTAATGATCAAATTCATCTTGATTAGTCAATTAGTGTAAGGTCTTATCGGTAGGTGCCAAAACTAATAAATATATAATCATACTCTGAAAGATTTGTATATAGCAGTCAGTAGGGTCATATCCATAGAGATTGCTAAAATTTATTTCTATTTGAGAATTAGAATAAGAAAAGAAGAAAGGGGCAGGTTTATGTGATTTCTAAGAAAACTAATTATATCTAAAGCAAATAAACAAAATTCAAAGTGTGAATCAATATCAAAGAGTTCCTAACTAAAGGTATTATCACAGTCCAGTTCACAGGATTGATCATTGATGCAAATATTTCCATTCTTCATCTTGGATAAACTGGTTATGGTCATTAACAAGCTTTAATAACCTATCTCTCCTTACTTTATCGATAATCAAAATAGGCTCTTTGATTATTTCCCTTATCGATTAAATAACCCTAAATAAGCTCTTAGGGTTTAGTCTATCAATAGCAAAAATAATAAGAGAAACTACCGATTCTAACCAACAAATCATAAGCATGATCTATTTAAACTAGATTATATATCCTGGTAACACAATCAATCATCTATCTCATATTCATGTTATTATGTCAGATATTAGAACAATCAAATAATTATAGATTCAACGTTCTAACTGACAGTTTATCACCTTGCTAATTGAACAAAGGAGCTATAATTTGCATCAATCAAACAAGATAACAATGATAAAGCAAGTAGAAGATATATAAATATCCAAAATAAGAACAGAACCAAACAATTCAATAAATCTCATAATCCTTGTAGAATCGAACCTGCAACAATCTTTTGGCTCGAAATATGATTTAGCTATTCATCTTCATACAATCCTCTCTCTTTTTCTAGGGTTTTCCAATGTATATCAAATGAATATTACAAGGTCTCGTTGCATAAACTTATAGAACAAGATCTGGAATTTCATTAGTCACAACATATACTAGCAATTACACCATGTATGCCGACTAAATCCGAGAAGAAAACATTGTTGGATTTCGTTCATACACTGCTAACTTTCTTTGTAACCGATGAAAATGCCAGCAACGTAGAATCTCATTTTTCCAACATTCATTTAAATTTGAACAATTTTCTAAGAATGCAACACTGGCGGCGTACATAGCAACATAGAAGACAACTTTAAAGTTTTTGCTACTATGGACATGCAAGGCTAGCTAAACGTCAGCAGCGTAAATGTTCCAAATGCCGGCGTATGGTGATAAACATTGAAAACTAATGAATTCTTTGATGAAGGCCAGTACTGTAGTGGACGGTGTTAAAGTTTTTGAATCTGTGTATGGGATATGCATGTTCGACGATAGTGGTGTTGAACTTCCAAAAGCTGGCATACAGTTTGTTTTCAATGCTGATGAACTTTGATTCTACACTGGTTGTGTTTCTTCCATTGTTGCCCGTATTGAATATTTGTTTATATATAGGTTGACGGTGTAAACTCTATTTTGGCTAGCCTACTTTGTTCCTTGATTTTGGATGTGATGAAACTTATCCAAACTTGTTATATTTGCATTATATTTCCTCCAAGACTTGAAAAAACACAATTAAACACACTTAAATACCCATTCATCATGATTTCTACAAAATCCATAACAATTAAGCATGGTTTGTTCAATGAAAAATGAGTATAATCTATCTTTATCACTTATATTATGTAAGGCCTAAACAATGTTTTGAATTGAACTCATTAAGGTATTGGGCATAAGTGATTTGGACTAAGCCTATAGAAATGAGGGTTTTAAATTTTTTTTAGATGTATTGATCCTTTAGGGATCCTAAATTAAACCTAATGAGTGTAATTTCTAAGTGTTATACTTTTTTAGCGTAATGGACTTTAAAGATTTAGTAATTGAGTCCATTAAGGAATTTGAATTATAAGTTAGGTGAAATTGCGCTGTCATTTGAAATTTGGTCCAACTAGAATAGTATCGGTTATTGGACCTATGAATTGAGTGCTATCCCAATTGGATTAAGTTTAAAGGCTAAATTACATTGAAAGGTATCAACATTTGAGGGTGAATTCATTTAAGGTCTCAACATTTCAAGATGTTTAAAAGAGGTATCAACATTTAGAGATAAATTCATTTAAGACATCAATGTTTCAAGAGGTTAAAAAGAGGTATCAACGTTTTGTAAGGTAAATCAAATAAGATAATAATAATCACTTAAAATGTTGATACCTTAAATGAATTTGATTTATTTTGCGAAACATTAATTCCTTCTTTTAATCACTCAAAATATTGTTACCTTAAATGAATTTATCCCTAAACATTGATATCTTATTATGTAATTTATCTTAAGTTTAGACCTTATTTAGCTATTGGGCCTCTTAAAATTCCTATGTAGGCCCATTTATAGTATTTTATTCTAGTTTTTTGGGCCTAGTGAAATAAAGTTGAGTCTAATAGGTAATATAATACCTAGTAATTAGAATTATGCCCAATTTTTGGAGTTCATAAAGCATAAACTTTGGAAAATGCTTTATTTTGGGTGTTTGGTCCTAATTAGCTAAGGAAAGCCCAAATAGAATTGAAATAATCCCATTTGGTATAAATAAGCCTAGTTGGCTAAATATTATGTTATTGGGCCTAAGATTGTTATACATCTAAGCTAATTTTAGCTAATAAAGCCCCTGTGAAGTCAATTTATCAAATTGGACCATATATTTTTATATATGTCTAATTTCAACTATTAAAGCCTGCTTCTATAATATTAGCCAAGTTGGACATAAACTTAATTTCTATGTCCATTTTAGGTCAATTAGGTTAGGTGACGTTATCATTACTAATTGGTCCCATTCGAATCATTTTTTCCCATTTAGACCCTAAATTATTTTCCAATATTAATTTTAATCCTTTAAGCCCAAAATAATTATAAAGTCCATTTTAATACCAATTATTTATTTTAAGCCCAAATTAGCTAAGGAACTCATTTTAATAATTTTATGCCCAATTGTACAATATTTAGAACCATTTATTTAAACTAACCCATAATCTTATATTTATCAAATTTTAATTCAATAAAAATTCTAATTAAATTAATTAAACACAATTCAAGTCGATTTAGTGGGTAAAATTATTAAACAGGTTGGTTTTAGCTATTTTTAAATTGAAACAGAGCTATAATAAGGCAGTACAAGAAAGTCCGACCGGTTCAAGCTCGCTTTAGGCTAGTTTAGTAAGTTTTTGGTCCGTTTAACTTTGCAAAATCAAAGTACGAATGTCAAACAATTGGGCCAACAAATCACTTGGCTCAAAATGTATAAAAACATGACCGATTCAATCCTTGCAAAAATTTGGTTCTCTAGGAAATTTCAACTTCTGGACAAATTTCTTTTCACTTTTTTAAGATATCGAACAACTTTCAAAATCATGAAAGTTTGCAACTTACAACTAAAAATATTGAACTATTATTTCGATGAATTTTGTAAAAAATTAAATTAGTTTAATATTTTATTTAAATTTTGGAAATAACACATATTAAAATGTGTATTTTTCTGTCCATCTTGTATATTTATATATTCTTTCAAATTCTCACATATATAGCATCAAAATAACATGTCAAAACAGCATTTACACACATGTATACATAATCCATAAGGTCAAGCACGCATTCATGCAATAATTTCATTAAAATCAAGGAAAGCAACACTAGTAGATACATATTTACTTAAGGGCAATTATTATATATTAATTACTAAATTATGTCATATCAATTTTTTTATTTTTATTGACATATTATATTGATTTCTAGTACATTTTCAATATCACAAACAATTTATATGAAATAGTTTCTTGTAATATCAATTAAATAACTCTACTACTACTTGTTATTTGATGAACCTCCACTAGCTAATACCTTAAATCCATTTCAAAATACACATGAATTTCAAATATAAAATAGAGTATAATAGGGGTTTTATTTGGGTATTGACTTAGGATAATTGTTGTAGAGATGGACAAACTTGTTACTTAGAATTTACAAGAGTTTTGGATTTCATTTGTGAGAAAACTTTTGAGAGCATTTGGGATGGAAAACAATGACATTGTAAGGGTTTTTTTTAGGAAAATTCATCCAAAAAATGAAGGGAATTAGATTAGGTTCCGTTTTGGAGTAACGTGGGGAAGTTTCTAGAAGATAAGCGGTAACAATAGTGGATAATATTGAAAAATAAAGTCTGCTAAAATTAGAAAAGGATATGAATGCCTATATGTGAGTTTTTAGATGGTTAATATTGAGGATATTTGAGTGATGCTTTTCTACTGACTTTTAGGAAGAAAATGGTGTCATTTTGGAGGTTTCTTTTAAGAAAAGTCATCCAAAAATGAAGGGAATTGGGTAAAGTGTCATTTTGGTTAATGTGGGGAAGTTTCTAGAAGATATGAGGGGACAATAGTGGGTAACATTGAAAAATAGATTCTGCTGAAATTAGAAAGTGATAAGAATGCTTATGTTTGAGCTTCTAGAAGGTTAATAAGTGGATTGTGAGCTAATTTGGGTAATTGGTTGGCTTATGACATTTAGAGGCCACAAAAATGTAATTAGGTAATATAATTAGGTTTTGGGATGTAGCTAAATTAGATTGGCAAATTGGATAGTTGAAATGAAGGTAATGGGCTAAGTTTGACATTTGAAATTTGTTTGAACAATTTGGTATATTTAACAAAGTAATTGATATGACTTAATCTCTAATTCCATTTCAATTCAATTACTAGCTCAATTACACTAATTTACTTAACTATAGTGTTAATGTCACAAATGATAATCAAATTTTGGTAAAATATGCAATTATGTATATAAACGTTCAAAATGATCAATTAAGTAACTAAACTTTTAAATTAATCAATTTAGTACTTGAAAGAACCTTTTGTGCATGCTAATAGTACCTCCATCAAGTTCTTACAAGTATTGAATTGATCAATTTCGCAGTTTGTCAGGTACCAAATTAATCGATTTTAAAATTTTGGTACCAAATTGATCAATTTTAAAGTTTTCATATTTTGCCAAAGTTCAAGCACTATTGATGACATTAACCCCTTAACTATACTATATAATTCACCTAAACTATTTAGTTGAATTATGTAAATTCAAATACTAACTTAGGTTTTAATTTTAGATTCAAAATTACTCGTATCTTCACTAATTAAAAAACAAACTATTATGTTAACTACATGTATTAGTGATATTTCAATACAGGCCTGCAATTTAAAGATTTTTTCCAACTTCTCAAACATGGAAAAATATACAAAACTCTGTCAAAGTTAATTAGGATTTCGCAAAAAATTTTGGATAGAAGCCTATTCTAATAAATTAATCCTTATATGTATCACTTAAGTGATATACCTGGCATAACATATGTGTTGTGTATGTTCAGGGTGTGATAGAAAAAAGGCTATAAGAGTCGTATTAGAGCAAAGGAGATAGTGTTACAAATGACAAAAATGAACTAGATCATTACATAAAAACAGTATGGGATGGATGTTAGTTTATACGAGTTTGTCTTTTTTTATTTCTCCTTCTTTCATGTTGCTATATCCCATACCAATGTGAGTGTTTTTTCCAATTAGAATCTCGATTATTCATTCTTACCATTGAAAAACTTGTACTATCCAACGATTGTTAGAACCCCTTTTTAGATCATAGATGGGATCGTATTAGCTTAGGTTAATGAACTTGTCTCTTTACTCTATTTTCTTTTAGTTACATATTTGCAAAAAAATAAAAAAAATGATAGCATGAATTTAGGACACTTGAGCATTAATAGAAATTCTTGCTTAGTTATATGCTTAGTAATATATGTTTGTTATCTTATAGTAACCATAAATCAAGACTCGGATTTCCTAATAGAATATTATGATGACTAAGGCGAGATGCACAAGTAAGTAACTTGAATCTTGTCACATTGTTTGTGAATGTAATGTAGTGGCATATACTCCTAAATATAACTGAAATTAATTATATGCATGGAGATTTAGGGAGTAATGCTTGTCATATGTTGTATGAATGAATGATAATCTTTAATGCTAAAAGTGATCATTATTTGTATGGTATTGATTATGTAATTATTAATTGTAGATTGCCTCCAATTGATGTGATTACTCAGTAATATGGTATAATTCTTAATTGGCCCCTAAATAAAACGGATATGCATTGTATGACAACATAAATTGCATTTGCATGGTAAACACACTAAGTATTAGCATTTCAGCTCTACGGTAACTCTGAGTCTTTCCAATAAATAGAAATTAATATCTGGTTCTATAAGAAAGAGTACCACTATTGTTCTCACTTCCATAAGAACTAAGCAAATACCAAAGGACATCGCCTGTGGTGTTTGATAGTGTTTTGAAACCACCACACCATTTTGTGGTGAGAGCCTTTCATTTATTTATATATGTTTACAGATGGTATAAGAGAATAAATACACATAAATATTGATTACAAAATAAATGAAAGAATCAGCCATTCAAACTCCTATAAATGATTGGTCAAAGGGTGCATTTAATTGAGGGTCAAAGAATGCATTTATGGTACGCCTTAGATTAAGGCAGAGAATCCTCAACACCCCCTCCCCCAAGCTAAGCGTCGGATTTGAGCAGACGTGAAGCTTGGAGCGGAAAAATTGAAAAAGAGGCCGAGGTATACTTTTGGTGAAGATATCGGCAACCTGTAAGTGAGAGGGCACATACTGAGTGCGAAGTTTACCATCAATAACAAGTTCACGAAGAAAATGGTAGTCTAACTCGACATGCTTGGCTCGCTTGTGAGAGATGGGGTTAGAACTCATAAAAATTGCACTTTTGTTGTCACAGAGAAGAACAGGCTGCTGTGAAGAGAAATTCTAAGGTCACGAAGAATGCGTGAGCCAAAGAAGTTCAGCGGCAGTGAGAGCGAGGGCACGATACTCAGACTCACAGCTTGAACGAGAAACAGTAGGTTGCTTCTTGGCACTCCAAGAAACCAAGTTGTTGCCAAGGAAAATAGAATAACCAGAAGTAGAGCGACGAGTGTCAGGACATCCTGCCCAGTCGGCATCAGAGTAAGCAACTAAAGCACTAGGAGCAGCAGATGGACTAAAAGTGAGGCCAAAATGCAGTGTGCCCTTAACATAGCGAAGAATGCGTTTCACAGCAAGAAAATGGTCTTCAGTTGGAGAGTGCAGAAATTGACTGACAGAGTTTACGGCGTAAGCAATATCGGGACGCGTGATAGTTAAATACTGGAGAGCACCAACTAGAGAGCGGTAAAAAGTGGGATCCGAAAACAGAGGACCGTCAGAAGACAGGTGCTGAGAGACAACCATGGGGGTGTGAACAGGCTTGCTGTCAAGTAACTGAGCTCGTGTGAGAATATCCCGTGCATATTTGAGCTGACTGATAAATAGACCATCAGTGGTGGATGTAGCTTCTAGACCAAGAAAGTAACTAAGAGAACCCAAATCCTTAGTAGCAAACTCAGAATGAAGCTTACGAATAAATCTATCAAGAAGAGAAGAGTTATTGCCTGTAATAATGATGTCATCAACATAAAGGAGCAAATAAATAATGTCAGACTGCTTGTGAAAGACAAAAAGTGATGTGTCGCACGACTGGAATAAAAACCAAGTTGAATAAGAAAAGAGCTAAGTCGTTGAAACCAGGCACGAGGAGCTTGTTTGAGACCATAAAGAGCTTTCTTCAACTGACAAACATGATTGGGAAAGCGAGGGTCAATATACCCGGGAGGCTGTTCCATAAATATAGGTTCAGTAAGATGACCATTAAGAAACGCATTCTTCACATCAAGTTGGCGGAGAGGCCATTTGTTGGTCACAGCAAGAGAGAGTACAACACGAACAGTAGTAGCCTTGATAACCGGGCTAAAAGTATCAGTGTAGTCGAGACCAGGTACCTGTGTATAGCCTTTGGCAACAAGGCGGGCTTTGAGGCGCTCAATGGATCCATCAGGCAAGTATTTGGTTCGAAACACCCATTTAGAGCCCACAATGTTGGTGTTGGCAGGTCGAGGGACCAAAATCCAAGTACGATTATTTTGCAGGGCTTGAACTTCTTCATCCATAGTAATGAGCCAAGCAGGATTCTTAGCAGCGAATTTGAATCCTTTAGGCTCAATGGATGCAAAGAGGGCAGAGAGAACTTGTAAGGTGGCGAGGTTTGAAAATATCAGCTTTGGCTCATGTAATCATGGGATGAGAGGCCATCGAAGTAGCCGCAGTAGGAGCAGGAATAGGCAGCTCGGTGGGGAGCTCAAGAGAAGCGGAGCTAGGATCTGAGGGTGGCAAAGATGGACCTGCAAGAGAATTATTGGCGTGCAAAGACTCATCCACTGGATCAGTACAAAGACCACACGAGTTAGATCCGGATTGTGTAATGTGCTGGGGATAGGGCACAGATAAAGATGGAAGCGTGTTTGTAGGGAGAAGACTTGGTTCCAGAAAATTTGAAAAGTGAAGGGACGATATGGATTGAGCCTGGGAGGTATTGAGGAAGGGAAAGTGAGTCTCATCAAATTGAGCATGTCGGGTGAAATAGATCCTAGAGGTGGTGGGGTCAAGACAACGGAACCCTTTATAAGAGGGGCTGTAACCCATAAAAATGCAAGGAATACTGCGGGGGAAAATTTGTTAGACATATAATCACGTAAACAAGGATAAACACGACAACCAAATGGATGAAAATTTTCATAATTCGGAGAAGAACCATATAGAAGCTCAAAGGGAGACTTTCCTCCAAGAAGTGGTGTTGGCAAACGGTTGATGATGTAGGCCGCAGTGCTAAAGGTCAACCCAAAAGCGAGGGGAGTGTGAGAGTGGAAAAGCAGGGCCAAACCGGTTTCAGTCACATGACGGTGTTTTCTTTCTGCGCGACCGTTTTGGGCGGGAGTATATGGACAGGAAAGTTGATGATGAATGCCAAAAGTATGAAGATGAGTTTTAAAGCAATTGCTAGTAAATTCTGCACCACCGTCACTTTGAAATATTTTTATACGAGCAGAATGTTGATTTTCCACAAATTTTTGAAATTGGATAAAAGTATCATAAAAGTCAGATTTGAATTTTAATGGATAAAGCCAAGTGAAACGAGAATAATCATCAATAAATAAAACATAGTAGGCAAAACCCAAATTTGATTTTACGGGTGAAGGACCCCATATATCACAATGAATAAGATCTAAAACATTAGACGATCGACGTTCATTACGAGAATAAGGCAAACGATGATTTTTTGCAAGTTGGCATGTATCACATAATGTAGGAGATGGTAATAAAGAAGTAAGATGAAGCTGTCCTTTTTATTTAAAAAGGAAATAACAGAATGGTTTACATGTCCAAGGCGAGCATGCCATAATTCATATGAAGCATGAAGAGATTTATTTTTAAGGACAGAAATAAAAGCGGAATGTCCACGCTCTAGCACATATAAGCCTCCATCTCGTTTACCGGTTGCCACCACCCATCCCGTTTGACGATTCTGAACAGTGAAAAAATCATTGTAAAAGTAACGGATAACGGAAAATCATGTGTTAATTTACTAATGGACAAAAGATTTTTTGTGAGGTGAGGGACAACTAAAACGTCTAACAGATGAAGATTTGGGGAAGGAGAAATTTGACCAGTGTGGGTAATGGGTAGAGACGCACCATTTCCGATAATCACACAATCCTTACCCGTGTAGTTAGTGGATTGGTCCAAAGTGGAGGAAGCTAGAGTAACATGGGCCGAAGCTCCTATGTCTAAGAACCAGTCAGAAGCGTCACTTCCAGACACAGAACATGAAGTGGTGAAGGCTTCGGCAAGTTGTGCTAATTAGTTATGTTGATGCCGATCGTAGTGTTGCCTGCACCGATCAGCATAGTGGCCTTCCAAGCAGCAGATCTGGCACCGTGGTAGACGATGACCTTGAGTGGATTGGGCACGCCATTTCCACGGCTACATCTGAATCGAGAGCGGCTACCCCCGTGTTAGAAGATCCTCGGTGAGCGTGAACGCTGCAACTGAAGGTGCCGGAGTCTCAAGAGATTTTTGAAAGAGTTCAAAACTCTCAGCCTTGGATACAAGATCCGGGAAGCAAGGAAGAGGCATTTGTGCCATCTGGACAGTAGAGAAACTGGAGAAATCGGGTCCGAGACCACGAAGAAACCAGTGAACTTTGTCAGTTTCATCAACAGGACCAATGGCATGAAGTTGATCGCAAACGGTCTTGAAGGCACGGGCATAGGCAGTGACTGGACGAGTGCCGCGCTTCATCAATTGGAGGTCATCTTTGAGGCGTATTTCTCGGGCTTTGGAGCGGTGGCTGAAGGTATTTTCGAGAGCGGTCCAGACCTCGCGGATGTAGAGAGGCCGACGGCTTCAGCCATGGCTTCCTCTGTGAGAGAGGAGAGGAGAAGGCTTAGGAGACATTGATCGATGGCTTTCCATGCCAAGTGTTTGGCATTTGGTGTTGAAGAGGTAGGAGGATCAAATGGAGGTAGCGGCTCAAGGGTACCATCCACATGACCCAGTAGACCTTGGCTCTCAAGAAGAGGAAGAAGTTGGCTCTTCCATAAGAGGTAGTTAGAGGAGGAGAGTTTGATTGTGACCATGTGAATCATGGCGTTGAAGGAAAGGAGGGTGGGAGAAGAATCAAAGGCCATTTGGAGATCGTGGGATGTTAATCCTAATTATGCTCTGATACCATGATAATGTTTTGAAACTACCACACCATTTTGTGGTGAGAGCCTTTCATTTATTTATATATGTTTACAGATGGTATAAGAGAATAAATACACATAAATATTGATTACAAAATAAATGAAAGAATCAGTCATTCAAACTCCTATAAATGATTGGTCAAAAGGTGCATTTAATTGAGGGTCAAAGAATGCATTTATGGTACACCTTAGATTAAGGCAGAGAATCCTCAATAGTGTTGACATAAAGTACCTAATACTTAGTGGAGTTTCTAAGTTTTAAAGACAAGTTGAGTTATAATATCTTCTATATATATATATAAATAATAAATAAGAATGAGCAAAAACTTCTCCTTCACTAATTCTTAGTATCTTGTGGGTGTGATTTTCTTGAGCTAGTTCCTTCAAACCCCATGAGAGGGCATAAATCCCCATCAGTTTAGATTTCGATTATCCAAACTAAGTTTGTTGGATATGCTTGATTTTAGCATTGCATATGTTTGTTAATTAAACTTGCTTGACATTATCTGAATCGTGTTAAGATTTGGTTATTCACTGAGCTTTGCCGTGCTCATGCTCCTTAAAATTGCTTGTTTATAGGAAATTAAGGAAAGGGATCATGTCTAAGGAGTGGAAGCTAGTATAAGACAGAAAAAAAAGCTTGGATAGAAGTTTAAGAAAATATTTTGTATATGTAATGAAGTCTTTCGGAAACTAAAGTTATAAAGTTATGATGTAAAATTTAAGGATTTTTTGTAATGTTATTCTTGTATGTGACTTATATGTATACAATATTTTTCTTATTCTAGTTCATGCCACAAAGTATTTTGGTCATTCTATGTTCATGTACCTTTCTAAAAGCCTTAGGTAGTTTAATCAGAATGTCTGTGACTTCAGTTTATTATATGTTACATTGATACTACTAAGGTATCCTATAGGGGTGTAACATCAAGAATTCAAAACATAAACAAAAAAAATAATATTAAAATGTTGGCTCGTGGAATCTTTTTTATATAGACCTTTACATCGTATATTACCACCACCTCTTATGAGATCTTTGGGATTTTTTTTTTCTCTGTTCCATAGACGTAATAATATTAAATTATGGTTCCTTTTGTTTTACTTTGTTCTGTAAACGTAATTATATTTAACTATGATCCTTTTGCTGAATATAATATACATGAATGGTGATTTGATATATTATATAGAAATGGTGAATTGTAAATTGGATCCTACGAAATTACTTGATTGAACTCTCATCTATAATTATTTTAAAACAGTCTTCTAGGTTTTATCCATCTATAGAATGCTTCATATAATAGAATGATTTAAACATGCATAAAAAAAAATATTTGATGATAATTCTTTTGAGTTAGTGTTTAGACTAAATTTAATATGTAAATCTTAATCTCAAACCAATTTAACTGGAGATGGATGTCCTTCATTATCGTTGAACAGTGACCAATAGAGTCCATTGTTTTAGTCTTGCTCCTAAATACATAATTGATATAATAATATTATATTTAAAAACACTAAAGAAAAAAAAAAACAAAACCAGAATAATGGACATTGAAGTTTAATGGTTGTCTATAATTGGATGCACACACATGCATATAAATATTTATGTTGGACACATCTTTTCTTATCAAGGCATTTTTCTTGCATGTTAAAATATCAACGAAAGGTAAAAAAAAAAGTGATGAAGAATAATTTGAATAACTGAAGAATTTATTTTTGTGAATGCTGACTTTTGTTTTTGTACTAATATTGTCTTGTTATTTTATTCTATCTGACATTTGATATTGATACGCGAACATATTATTTAATATGTTAAAAAAATTAATATAATTAAATGAGGAATATGGTCTAGTTAAGTAAATAATAATACTTAATAAGTAAAATATCATAAATGACAACGTTTTCTACTACCTCGATGCTTGTCAGCAAATGATATAGATGTATAGAGTAATGTTAGTTGGTAATTATTTGTTACAAACATTATATGCAAAACAAAGAAATTAACACGGGACATGACTATTTTCAATTTTCTACTCGTTGTGAACATCGCAGTGAACTTAGCAAATGTTGAAATGATTTAATATGTGTCTTTTATTAGTTGGTTTCTTGTGATGAGACTTAGCCATGTAATCATTAGTAGTTTATACATGTTAATGAGCCTTACAACGATAGTTTGCAATATACAAACCCAAATTGAACAAAAATAGGAGCATCTTCTCTTTTATGAGGATTGCCACACATAATGCCACCATAAATTTTTTTTTTTTTTTTTTTTTTTGCATTAATCAAGTGATTGAGATATTGAATTATTTTATCTTGGGCCTAGGTGATAGATAAAATTTTAAATTGTGAATTGATAACCTCAAGTAAATTTAAGGCCCTAACTTATTATGGAATAGTTCAGGAAATAAACTTGATTTAATAGTTTAAAACCTACCATTATACTAATGCATAACTTTCACTTCAATAGATAATATTTATACCTATATTTCAAACTTTCATCGCATGAGATTCAATATTCTAGATATGTAGTGTGGTTGGTTTGTTGTTCATTGGGTTAAAAACATTGAAGAACATGAAGTTGAAGCTTTAAAAAATTTATATGAGAAGCTAATAAGTTCTGTTTAACTTCCATTGCAACTACCAATATTAGGCAAGTGCACCGACCAAATTTGCATAGAAAATATTAGGTTATACTCCAAGGGATCGTTGCCACCTATAGTACTCACTTTTCATCTATTATTTAGCCAAAGAAAATTTAGCAAAACATAATAAAAACAGAAGTTATAATAGGATTTAAGCTACGCATGTACATGTTTTTAGGACATATTATAAGATAAGCTTGTTAATGCAAGAAAAGTCTTGGGGATTGCTTCACCAAGTCCTTATCATGTGATTTTTCAACAAACTCAAAGAGTTATTTGTTGATATATTTGCACCGTCGAATTCAATAGAGTAAGTTAAAGCCTCTTTCAAGATCAGAAACTCTATATCTAAATCAAACCACTGGAATCTCTTCATGAGTTATCATCAATCTAGATCCGCATAAAGTGTAACAATCCTTTGTTTAAAAACCTATGTCAGAAATTTGAAAAGAAGTGATAGAAAGTTTCACCATCCCTCTCTCAAGGTGATTATGAGCAACTTCATTAGTAGCTCAAATCTATTCAAAAGAATAATCTCTCAGTCTATTCTATTGAAATCAAACATAGATCTAAAAAGTGCACTACACATTTAGATTTACGAATTAAGTTAGAGCTACTAAATACAAATACCCAATCGATATCCATTAAAACTCTTTAAAATCACATGAATTAGGTCTTAGATTCACGTACCATATGTTAAATGATTATTTCTCCGTGGATGTAGACAAAAAGTACAAATTCTAAAGAAATAACATGAAATTGAAGATGAAAATACAAATTAAGCATAGAGTCTTGGCAAAACAAATGTCGGGTTTACCATGAATTTATCCAAAAAACTTCAAGATTTCTTAGCAAGAAGAAACAGTTCGTTTGCCCAAGAATTCTCTCTATTTACATTAAAAATATTTACAATTGATACTCCATACTCTACATGTTTATTAGGTGTTTGTGCACAGATATTTATAGGCTACAAGCACAAAAAATCATGAAGATTTTATTCACGAACATGTTAGATTTTTTTATAATAGAATTCGTCCTTAGTCTCACACGCATCTTGGATTATCTCATAGGGTCACTTTTCACAGGTTAAATCGAGTGCTGAAGTGTTACTTGAATGTTAGTGCTCATTCCATTATGTGGTCTTCTGTTAAAAAGCTCGAATTGTTGTTCAGATTCAATCATGGGATTCATCAAGTTTGTTGAGGGCTCATGTGTTAGCCTTGATCCAAGCTATGCTTTTTTTATTAAAAGCATCATTTTTATCTAGCATCACCTTATGGGTTAAATTTAGGGCTCGACATTATGGTGTGATAGAAGCTGTATCATGAAGTCCAAGGCTTGATCACCTCAAATACAGAAGTCGAGAGTCATGTTGAGGCCTTGATTTAGACCGCAACTAATCATTTTGCCTTGTTTTGCCTTATTGTTTTTCCCTCGATGGGTCTTTTGCAAGCCTTAGCCAAGTTCTGCTTTGCACAGTTATTGTTGTTTTGCTCAAAATCCAATCTAAAACACCTTTTTCTTCTTTTAATTTTGGGAGTTGAAAGAAAACCTTAAAAAATACAGTACAAAATTTATAGGAATTTGCCTAAAACTGTATTAGATTAAACCTAAATTCCTATGAATGTAATAGAGTAAAATAGACTTATCACAATGACATGCATGTTGATTGCAAGGATAAACTTTGCTAAGAACCTGATTAATACTTAAATTCAACTAAGAATGTGTGTTGCTTATGCTTGGTTGTGTCTAGCTAGAGAATGATGCCTTTGTTAGGGTCTTAACCTGACATGGTAGTTAGACACTTAAGCCACTAAGTTCTGGCTCGTAGGTGGTTGATAAAGGGAACAGTATTTAGCATAACAGTCACCCAAACAAAGAGAAGTTATGTTAGAAGTAGTTCAAAGAATTAAGACTTATCGAATAATACGATATAGATGGACTGTGATGTAGGTGTCCAATTAACAACTATGAATGATAAGTGTTTTATACTTTATTCCATTCATAGGAATTTATGCTTTATTTGATCCATTTTTAGATCAATTCCTATGCTTTTTGTGCTTTTGATATTTAAATGTTGTTGTTTAGCTCTAGGATCATAAAAAGAAGAAACAAAGTGTTTAGGATTAGATTTTGAGCAAAACAACATGAATGAGTAAAGACAAACTCAACTGCGGCTACTAGAGACCCTAATCGAAGGCAAGAAAACAAGGCAAAAGTGCGAATCATGCCTAAAACCTTGCCCTTGACTTGAGTTGCAGATTACACTAACACAACCATACCTTTATAGACTATAGATCATGCCCTTGATTATATTCGTGATTTACTTTAAGACATTTGTGCTTTGCAATGCAAACTACAAGATCGATTGCACCTAAAGCCGAACTCGTGATTCCACCCACGATTGAAGCTGAGCCCAAAATCGCGATTTTGACGAATACAACACAACTTAGATCATAGCCAACCTTCAAGATACGATCAGACCCGCGAAAAGTGACCCTGTTACGATTGAGGTAGCTTGCATACAAGCATGAAGATAAGAACGAATTCTATTATAAAGAGTTTGTCATGTGAGTGAATAAAATCTTCATAATTTCTGTGTTTATCACCTATAAATAAATGTGCACAAACATGGAACAAGGAATGTACCATATGTAACAAATTTTGCTAACCTAAAAATATTAGTGAGTGAAATTATTTTCTTTTTTTTTTTTTTTTTTTGCAAGGGATTCCATGTTTTCTGGTTAAATCCATTTTAAACCCAAAGTTTCTTTTTTACAAGACTTCTGTACTCAACCTATAATATTCACTCATATTTTCATATTATTTCTCTTGAATATGCTTAATGTTTACATTTATGGAGAAATAATAATCTTAACTTAAGGTTTGTGGATCCCAAACTTGATTCATGTGATTTCAAATGTGTTTTAATTGAGTATTGATTAGGTATTTATAATTAGTAGCTCAAACATATTTTCATGGGTCTAACTGTGTGGTGCACCTTTTAGATCCATGTTTAATTTCAACTAAATAGATTGAGAGATCTTTCTTGAATAGATTTAGGCTGCTAATGAAGTTGTTCATAATCACCTTGAGAGAGGATGATGAAACTTTCTATCGCTTCATTTTACAATTTCTTAAAATGGGTTTTTAATCAAAGGATTCTTAATCTTTATGCAAATCTAGATTGTTGATAACTTGTGGAGAGATTTCGATGGTCTGGTCTAAATGTAGAGTTTCTGACCTTGAGAGAGGCATTAGCTTACCTTAGTGAATCCAACAGTGCAAATATACCTAGCAAATAACTTTTTGAGTTTGTTAAGAAACCACATGATAAGAAATTGGTGAAGCAAATCGTACGTCCTTCCTTGCATTTACAAACTTATTCTATAATTTTACCCTAAAAACATGTATATATTATTAGCATTAACTTTAGCCTAGTGGTCTTCCTCTGCATATGTTTTGGTAATTTTTTGTTTGGCTAGATAATATATGAAAAGTAAGTACAATAGATGCTAACAATCCCTAAGGAATACGACCAAATACTTTCTATGCTATTTCGATAGGTGAGCTTACCTATGTTAGTAAATGCAACCGAAGTTAAATAAAACTTATTAGTATTTTATGAATTTTTAGAAAACTTCATCTTTGTGTTTGCTATTCTTAATAATTTTTAAACACTAAACCAACTAAGTTTTTTATGGTGTTGTTGTTGGGGAATTGGTTTTGAATTCTTGAAAATTAAGCTCAACAAGGTACTACCTAAAAGCTTTAACTCTATTATTCTAACCGCTTTTGCATAATTTTTCAAGTTAGTTCAATTTTTGCATGTTTCTTTGCAATCTTTTTGTTTTTTGTTTTCTGCTTTGTCTTTTTATTTAATCAAATATGGAGTTTTCGCAATTAATTCAAGAGATAGAGAAAATATCATTAAGGAACCATAGGAAAATAGAGGAAAACTTTTATTTTGGCTTCTATGAAAACTCTTATGGGCCCCTGAATCAAAATTTCACACTAACCTCATAAAATGGGATTTGGAACTGTCTATAGAGCATGAGTTTTTATCATCCAACCTCAACGTTGCAGCAAGAATACTTTTAGTCTGGATCTCATCAACAAAATTCCTGCATGGGGGAATTATTCCTATCCTTCATTAAAAAAAAAAAAAGAAATACTGAACTGCATTATTAACAAACCGAACTAGTTATGCAAAGTCATGCCAACTCACTCAAGAATCTAGAGATGCAGTTGGATAATGTTGTCAAAGTGCTTAGGAAGAGAGTTCAAGAAGGGGCATATGCAGTTACATTAAGAAGTGGAAAGGGGTTGCAGAAGAAGGAGGAAGAAAAAAAATAAAGAAAGGCAAGAAAAAGAGCAAGAGGGTGAGAGAAAAAAATAAAAGAGAGAGTGGAAAAGAAAATTCTGAGGGTGAAAATCAAGCTGTGGAGTAGGGAGAGGTTAAGAAAAAGAAAGAAAGTAAGATAGCAAAGGAGAAGGAGGAAGAAGAAAGGAGGGAAATACCCCCTGTCAAGCCCTCTAACCACTACCTTATCCGATCAGATCTAATATAAGAAATGATGAGAAGTAGTTTAAAAAATTTTTGGAACTCTTCAAACAACTTCATATCAATCTAACTATAGTGGATGCTTTCTCTCAAATGCCAAAACATGCCGAGTTTTTTAAGGAAATCCTCTCAAACAAAAGAAAATTGGAGCTCTCCATGGTTACACTAGAAATGAATGCTTAGTTGTCCTCCTTAATCAACTCTCGAGAAAAAGAAAAGATCAAAGTAGTTTCATTATACTTTGTTTGATAAGGAACTTACCTTTTGAAAAGCTTTGGCAGATTTAGGAGCAAGTATAAATTTAATGCCCTATACCATATTTAAAAGATTGGATTTGGGAGAACCAAGAGCCATTAGGATGAGTTTGCAATTGGCTAATAGATTTACCAGATATCCTAGATGGATTATTGAGGTCGCGCTGATGAAGGTGAATGATTTTATTTTCCCTACTAACTTTCTTATCAAGGACATGGATAGAGTGTAGACGTTCCTCTTATTTTAGGAAGGTCATTCTTGGCAACCGCCAGAGCTATCATAGGTGTGAAGAATGGGAAGCTATCACTATGAGAGGGGGATGATGAGATGGTCATAAGACTATCAGAAAGCGCCAAACAAAGGATGACTAATGATGATGATTGTTTTGCTTTAGAATCATTGGATTATGAAATTCTCAAGGTGATACAAAATATGACTTGTGAGGACACTCCAGAGTTGTGTTTAAGTAAAGAGAGTGCAAAAAACTTATATTCATTTCATGAGGATGAATTGCTGGCACATCTCAAAGTGAATGAAGAAGTTGTGAAGAATCGGCTGAGATAGGAGGAGAATAGAGATGACATTGAGAGACTAAGGCCTTCTATCAAAGGGCCTCTGATATAGTGCTTAAGGAGCTACCAAACTACTAAGAATATGTGTGCCTTGGAGAAAACTCCAAATTACCTATCATAATCTCCTTTAAACTCAGTGAGGAGTAGAAGGAGAAACTATTGAAAGTTTTAGGAGGACACAAGAGGGCTATAGCTTAGAAGATTGCTAATATTAAAGGCATAAGTGCAACATATTACACTTGCAAAATTCTTATGGAAGACAATTTAAGCCGGCGGTGCAACCATAGCAATAATTAAATCCAAACATGAAGAAAGTAATGAAGAAGGAAGTTGTGAAGTTGTTGATACTAGAATCATTTATATAATTTTAGATCGTGCTTAGGTGAGTCCAACTCAAGTAGTTCCAAAGAAGAAGGGATGATAGTTGTCCTTAACGAGAAAAATGAGTTGATTTCTATGCGTATTGTTACAAGATGGCATATATGCATTGAATATAGGAAGCTCAGTGATTCTACCAGAAAAGACCACTTCCCACCCTTTCATAGACCAAATGTTGCAAAGACTAATGGGACAGTTATTATACTATTTTCCCGATGGCATGTTAGGGTATTTCCAAATACCAATAGTGCTTGAGGATCAGGAAAAAAATACATTTACATGTCCCTATGAAACATTTGCTTATCAGAAGATGCCTTTTAATCTATGCAATGCTCCAGCCACTTTCTAATGATGCATAATGGTCATCTTTGAGTACTTGATAGAGAGTGATGGAGGTATTCGTGGATGACTTCTCAGTCTTTGGCGATTCTTTTAAAGGATGCATCCTAAACTTGAAAAGAGTTCTATAATAATGTGAAGAAACAAACCTTGTTTTGAATTGGGCAAAATGTCATTTCATGATGAATCAAGTTATTGTCTTGAGGCACAAAATCTTAAGCTAAGCAACTGAAGTGGACATAGCCAAATTTGAAATTATTGAAAAATTGGCCCCACTAACTCAGTTAAGGCAGTTAAGAGCTTTCTACAACATATGCTAGTTTTTATTGAAGGTTCATTAGTGACTCTTCAAAGATTGCACGACCCCTGATAAAGCTCCTAGAAAAAGACGCCCCATTCGACTTCAATGATGATTGTCAAAAGGCTTTTGATGTGCTAAAGGAAAAGCTGGTCAATGCACCTATAATGGTAGTGCTAAATTGGAACCTGCCCATCACACTCATGTGTGATGTCAGTGACTTAGCAATAGAAGCTGTTTTAGGACAACAAAGAGATTGTCATTTCCAGCACATCCATTACACCAACAAGACTCTATCAACAACACAAGAAAACTACTCCACAACTAAAAAGGAGTTGTTAGCCATCATTTTTACCTTTGACAAATACAAGTCCTATCTAATGCTTTCTAAAGTTATGTTTATACTGATCATTTGGCTTTAAAATACCTATTAGCTAAAACTAATGCTAAACCCCGATTGATCTAATGGATTCTTTTGTTGCAAGAATTTGACTTAGAAATTAAGAATAAAATGGGGAGTGAAAATCTTATTGCTGACCATTTGTCTAAGCTAGACAATCCTCTGTTAAACCAATTAAAAGAGGAAGAAATTAATGATGAATTTCCTAAAGAGAGACTTTATTTGATTTGCACTGTCAATAAAGACCCTAAACCATAGTTTGTAGACATTGATAATTATTGGTCAGCAAAGAACTTCATACAGGATTGGATTACATTCAAAGAAAAAGATGTTTTATTGATCTTAAAAAATACTTTCAGAAAGATCCATTTTTATTCCATCTTTGTACTAACCAAATGAGTAGACAATATTTATCACATGAGGAACGTTGAAAAATTTTGGATCGCTGTCATGTTGGCCCAACTAAAGGCCATTACAGTGTAAACAAAATAGGTCATAAAGTATTAGAAGTAGGTTTTTATTGGCCATCAATTTTAAGGATGTCCAAATGTTTGTAGCAAACTATGATAGATGCTAAAGAGTGGCGAACATCTCAAAGAGAAGAAATGCCTCAAAAATTTATTTTAGAATGTGAAATTTTTTATGTTTGGGGCATTGATTTCATGGGACCATTCTCTTAGCTCTTTCGGCAATAAGTACATTTAATGGCAATGGACTACATGTCAAAATGGGTAGAAGCCCAAGCCATACGTATAATGATGCTTGAGTAGTCACAAAGTTTTTGACAAAGTTATTTTCAAGATTCAAATTTCTATAGCTTTGATTAGTGATAGGGGCACTCATTTTTGTAACACATAGATTGAAAATGTTTTAAAACATTATGGAGTACATCATAGGGTTGCTATACCTTGTCACCCTTAAACAAGTGGATAAGTTAAGGTATTTCATAGAGAACTAAAAAAAATCTTGGAAAAAACAGTCACGACAAGCAAGAAACACTGGGATAAAAAATTATATGATGCCTTGTGGGCCTACAAAAATACTTTTAAAACACCTTTAGGGACAACACCTATAGATTGGTATATGGAAAGCATGTCATTTGCTAGTAGAACTTGAACACAGAGCATATAAGGCAATTAAATTGTCAAAATCTTGATTTAAATGTTGTTAGGATACATAGGTTGTGTCAAAATCAATGAATTGGATGAACTGTGCTTGAATGTATCTAAGAGCAATATAGTATACAAAGAGAAAGTTAAAAAATGGCATCATGCAAAAATTAGGCAGCCACAAGAATTCATAGAGGGGGATATGGTTCTACTATTTAACTCTAGACCGAAACTTTTTCTTAAGAAGCTTAAGTCAAGATGGTCAAGTCCTTTTAAAGTCAAAACGGTCTTTCCCCATGGTACTATAGTGGTGGAAAACTTTAAAAATGAAATGTTTAAGGTTAATGGCAGGGACTTAAACTCTATCAAGGATCACCACAAAATCTAACAAGGACAGAGGAGTTGCACTTCATGCAAGTTCAATGAGCTTACAAAGGAAGATTTTGTCGAGCTAAAGACATTAACCAAGCACTTAATGAGATGTAAGCCATTTCGAACTTGTCCTTTTGTTGGTAAATAAATTTTTAGAACAAAAGCAAATTCTTAATCAAAAGATGATGTTCAGGGGAGTGTAAACTCAACTTTTGAGGTTATGTATTGAAGCACGAAAGGAGTTATGCATACAAGTTTGAGGAAGAACTTACATCTACTTGTTAATTCTGGGCGTGGTTCCACCCGCGATTGGGCCAATTTGATTTTCTAATTTTTCTCATTCTCAACCATGGCTCGAATCAAGTCTACAGTCACTACTAATGATTTACCTTGTTCAGTCTTAAACAGCTTAAATGTAGAAGGCAATAGAACCCATAATTTCAAAAATACTCTCAACCTGCGATCTTAAACAAAGAATTTTTCTGAAACTTCTAATTCTAAACCTTGCTTTGTGCTTTCAATTGATGATATCCCCCTGTTTGTTTAATCATGCTTTAAACATTGAGGACAATGTTTAGCCTAAGTGTGGGGGGAAGGAATTAAGCAAGAGGGTTGAGAATTATTGATAATTGTCTAAATAGAGTAAATGTGTTTCAGCAATCATTTTTCTATAGAAATGTAAGAAAATAACGAAATGGTAAAAATTTGACCAAATTTTTTTTAATTTTGAAACACCTAATAACTTAATAGGCTTAATGTTGAATATCATCTTGCTTTTGAATTGATTCTACCTCGCTATAATCATTTATAATATCTATATGGAGTAATTTTACTTGTTATTTAATCTAGAAATTTAGAGTTGGAAATAGCTTAAGGTCCCAATAAGGCTACTCAATTAATTTTTAAAAGCTTAAATGATTTCTATACTTTTCATTCTAGTCATTTTGAGAGCTTTATAGTCTCTAATAAAGGTTTAAATGACATTTGTAACTTAATGATTTTTTCTTATGCTTAATCAAATTACAATGGTCATGCACTTAGGGTTGAAATGGGCATGGGATTATTCCCTCAAAAGAGCAATTTCTTGACCGCTCTATCAATTTTAAATAAGCCATGAATCTAATCTTTAAAAAAAAAGAAAAAAAGAAAAGATATGGGCTAAAACCTCTCTAGAGAAAAAAATAAAGAAGAGAGCAAAAACCTTCCCATCTACAGCTATAAAGTATATAAATAATGAACGAAAATGTAATAAAAGCACAAATAAGGAAAGAAATTCAAGGGATAAACTGATGTGCTTGCCTTCATTTTTTGAGTATGATGCCTAGAGAGATGATTAAAGGGCTGCATACTTATAAGTATAAAATGATAAGATTGATTGAGTTCCTTTCACTTTGTTTGATCTTTTGAATAATTTTTGCTTTAGAATTATAAATTAAACAATAAGGATAAAAGTTGATCTACTTAGATATGTCTAGTGAATTTGACAAAAGTAACTTTAGCATAAGTTTCGTGATACTGATTGAAGTTATAAAGTGTTGAGTTTAATAGGTGAATTGAGCTTGATTGATTTGGTCAAATTCCATTTATGATTTATTTTCCTATTCAAGAAGCTTTGCTTTGTGATTTTGAATTAATGTTTTTCTTAAGGACAAGCAAAGGCTCAAGTGTAGAGGAATTTGATAATTTTTTTATACTCTATTCCATTCATAGGAATTTACACTTTATTCAATCCATTTTTAGATAAATTCCAATGATTTTTATGCTTTTATTGTTTAAATGTTGTTTTTCAGCTCCTAAAATCATAAAAAAGAAAAAAAGTGTTTAAGATTTGATTTGGAGCAAAATGACATAAATAAGTAAAGGCAGGCTCAACCGCGACTACCAAAGACCCTAATCGAGAGCAAGAAAACAAGGCAAAAGCATGAATCACACGCAAAACTGTACCCTTGACTTAAGCAGCGGATTACATTAACATAACCGTGCCTTAACAGACTATAGGTCATGCCCTTAATTGTGCCCTTGATTATACCCATTATTTACTCTAAGGTATTCGTGCCTTGCAATGCAAAGTATAAGATCAATCACGCCCAATGTTGAACCCACGATTCCACCTGCGGTTGAAGCTGAGCCCAAAACGTGATTCTGACGAAGAGAACCAAGTTAGATGGCCAATGTTTGAGCCTGTGATCAAACTTGTGAAAAGTGACCCTGACATGAATGAGTTGCTCGCATGCGTGCATGGAGATAAGGACAAATTTCATTATAAAGAATATGTCACATCAACGAATAAAATTTTCATTATTTCTATACTATCACCTATAAATAAACATGCATAAACGTGTAATAAGGAGTGTACCATATATGACAAATTTTGCTAACCTAGAATACAGTAATGAGAGAATTCTTTAGTGAGAGAAATTCTTTTGTTACAAGGAATTCTGAGTTTTCTAGGTAAATTCATTTTAAACCCAAAGTTTTTTTTTTTTTTTTTTTTTTTTGCAAGCCTTTTGTGCTTAATCTATGATATTCATCCATATTTTCATATTATTTCTCTTGAATTTATGCTTAACGTTTGCATTTATGGAGAAATAATTATCTTAACGTAGGATTTGTGAATCAAAGACCTGATTCATGTTATTTCAAATGTGTTTTAATTAAATATTGATTGGGTATTTATAAGTAGTAGCTCAAACTTATTTTCCTAGGTCTAACTATGTAGTGCACCTTTTAGATCCATGTCTGATTTCAACTGAGTACACAAAAATCATTTTTTTTAACAGAGCTAGGCTACTAATGAAGTTGCTCATAATCACCTTAAGAGAGGGATGGTGAAACTTTTTGTCACTTGGTTTAGAAATTCCTTAAAATAGGTTTTTAATCAAAGGATTTTTAATCTATATATGGATCTAGATTGCTGATAGCTTGTGAAAGATTCCAATGGTATGATCTAGATGTAGAGTTTCCAACCTTGAGAGAGGCTTTTGCTTACCTTAATGAATCCAACAATAAAAATATACCCAGTAAACAACTCTTTGAGTTTGTTAACAAATTACATGATAAGGAATTGGTGAAGCAAATCCTAAGTCCTTTCTTGCATTTACAACTTATCCTATAATTTTACCCTGAAAACATGTATAGATTTTTAGCATTAACTTTAGCATAGTGCTTTTTCTGCGCATGTGTTTTGCTAAATTTTTATTTGGCTAGATGATAGATAAAAGGTGACTACGGTAGATGATAATGATCCATAAGGAATATGACCTAATACTTTCTATATTACTTTGGTAGGTATACTTGCCTATGTTGATGAGTACCATTAAACTTGAACAGAACTTATTAGCATTTTGTAAACTTTTAGAAAACTTCAGCTTCAGGTTTGCCTGTTCTTAATGGTTTTTAAACACACAACCAAGCAGTGAACATTAGACATGGTTTTTTTTTTTTTTTTATTCTTTGAGAGGTTGCTATTTTTGTTAACCCCTAATACTGCTGCAATGGTATTAGAAGCTAAGTCCCCCATGTTGTTGCTCGGAGTCATGAATATTCCTTTATTGCTTGCTACACTCAATTTAATATTTAAATTAATGATGTTTCATTAGTATAAGTATGCATGTACATATCATATATGTTTTATTTGTTGTGTTGGGCTTTGGTTCACTCCATCATTTTTAGGTACTGATGACGTTATTATAAATGTTTTGTATGATTTATAGGGATATGGATATGACGATGAGGTCGGACTTGTGGCATATGACGTAGAGGATGACTTTGACAGAGTTGGCTATCTGGGTTAAGACTTTTGGTATATTTTATTTATAAAAATTTTGATACTTGTGGCATATTGGTTTATTATGTTTTAATTAATTCCTTATGCCATTTTATGGGCCTTGGTACCTTAATGATTTTTTTTTTTTAAAATGAGGTTTTTTAGCATTTTAAATTTGCATCATTTTTAGTAATTTTTAAATCAAGAGACTCACTTAATTATTTTCTAAGGTTTAGTTGAATTTTTTTAAGTTTAAAATTGGTTAAGAACACATTTAGCACTTAAATGAAGGTCCATAATTTATGTTTAAGACATGGATAATGTCACCCTTGTATTATTCAATCTTATCATTTCTCAATCTCTAAGTAAACCGATAAAACAAATGATATTGATCATACTATCAAATCCTTTGAGCACAGCCATGCATTTCTCAATCTCACTTATCGAAGGGTCCATAAATATCTCTCTCATAATGAGAAAGACAAATCACATCTTAATTACTCATCTCTATCTACATGGTTTATATTATACTCTTCTTTAGTTGTTAGATATATATATCAGTTTGGTATTGGTTCAGTTTAATCAGTTTATGAGTAAAACTATTGGTTTTTATTGGTATCATACATGTGTTGGTTTGGTATCAGTTAGTACTTGGTTTAGTTTGAAAATGATGTCAAAACGATGCCAAAATGACAATCCAATAGGCTCGTCACAACCTTTATGATTATCTAGTTAAAGATAATGTTGATTGTATCAAATCATAATATACCTCATGTTGGAATCCAGGTGATTTCAGGTTTGAGGATTCAATGGCATAGTTATTATAAGAATCACTTATGACGTTTATCCAAGTAGTGATCTTGTAGTGGGTCGGTCATTACTTAATTCTCCAACATGTGCCTTAAAGTTTGACTTGTGTCTCCATACATATAAACACCCTATGATTATTAATCAAATCTCATACTAGACTTAATTTATTATTATTCACAAATCCCTATGAATTGAATGTATATTATTGTGAACTTTAGAAAATTTTGAGACAATTCAAGTATCACCAAGCTTACATTAAGAAATATTCATGGAATCTTGATCAATTTAACTCTAATTTCAAAGATAATCGCAGTAATTCTAGTACCCTCATACGAACCCTAAAAAATTATTCAAGGAGTCCATCTTCTAAAATCTTTTATAAGAATTTGGCAAACCTATAACTTCCAATGAGAACATAAGACAATGATTAGAGAAATTGAGCCTCCTGATTTAACAATAAGAGTTCTATAACCCTAATATTACCCAAACTTAAACGAAATGAATAAAGATAGATAATACAAATGACGAAATGCCTTTTCAATAAAGATACAAACAAATAACAATACGATTTCACTCATAAACTAATAAATTGAATTTAGAAGCATAAACTTATGCAAACACACATAATGTGAAACCTTTGTATAATAATAATAATAATAATAATAATAATAATAATAATAATAATAATAATAATATAAACAAAATCAAATTCAATAAAATTTAAATATTAGGTCTTAAAATATCATAACTTTAATAACATAAATTCTGAACAAATAAATTATAGTTGACAGTAACGTATATTAAACCTGAAAAATAAAAGCCTTAAAACTATAAATATACCACAATATTTGGAATCATATTGTAAGCACATAAGTTTTCATCAAAAAGTATTATCAAATAGGGAAATTCTATCGTCCCATCATTAATTTTGATGAGATTGATTCCATCAATTGTCCTACCCTATCATGATCGAACCATTAAAATAGTTATATCTCAATTACTATTTTAATGCTTAGATGGTTGATTAGAAGGTCCCATCGAGAGGACCGTAGAAGTTCCCTATCAAAAGATTATTTATTGTACATGTTAATTGGACATGAGAAATGGACTCTCTTATAAGTTTTGAAATTATTCATGAAATTGGAGCCCACGTTGATTTTACCCTATATTTTTCTTCCTTTCTTCTCTTTCCTTCTTCCTTCTTCTTCTTTAGAAACTTTAATTTCACCATCAATTTTAAAAATCTATAACTTTCACATACCTTAACCATTATTAATTCCGAAAATTGATTGTGATCGTGGCAAAATGCTCTTACATTTAAGACTAAACTTGGTAAGGTTTTGTTCAGCACTATCTTTGTGTCTACACATGCTGAAATCATAAAACTATCATGATTCTTAAAATTTTTACGTAAATATTCTATTACAAATTATACTTTTAGTTTCTTAAATTTTTTAAAAAATTTCATTCATATTTTAAGTAAAAACTTTGATTACTCGAATCAATCATGTGACTATTTTGATTAAACACAATGAGGCTAGGGTAAGTAAGAAATTCTATGATTTACTACCTTGGTGGCTTGTTAATGTGTTTGAATGATATTTTGAGTGTTGGTACTTGTTATATACCACTTATGATGTGTTTGAATGTTATTTGGAATATGAATATATGTATATAATTTTTTTTCTATTATACTGTGTTAGAACAAGAAAAAAAAAATACAAAAAATATATTTGATGTATGTACTTATAATGATATGAAATTAAACTGTATTAGCATGCATATTCCATGTTTTAATTAGAAAATGAGTTTTATTCAACAAAAGAATAATGCATTCATTTGGTATATGATACTTATTAAATACAAATTATTACAAATATAAGTTATGTGGAATATTTCTTATACTAAAAGTTTAATCATTCATTGTTCTTTATACTAAGAATACTACTTGTTGTAAAACATTAGCTATAAAGATTTGTTATGGACTTTCATGGGAGATTTGTAACAAAAACTTTCCATTGTTTACTTATCTTTGAATTTCCTTGACTATTGAAATTGTGATATGAACTTATGTGAGCAATTTGAATTATTCTGATTGTCTCCCTTTGACTTATTGATGAATATCAGGGTATAATAAAATCTTACATGTATTGTATAGTGTCTTGCATCATTTAATGCTATCATTGTCACATGATGGAGAGAAGGGAAATTTAAGTTACTCCTTGCATATAAAGTATCAATGAGTATTAAGAAAATCAATTTTTGTTGTAAGTTTTATGAAAATTCATTATAAGCATTTTTAAGTATCTTGTTCTAGTGATATGAACTAAAAGATTTTGGGAAGTCACATATTATCAAAGCCTCGATTTATCCATCATTGTAGGACCTATTATAAGTTTTATGGACTTACGGCTGCATTCACGGCATGCTAAGTTAGCTCAAGACTACATTTATGGTATCCTAAACCTACTTTGGGCCACATTTAGGATATACAAAGTATTAAGAGAGCTATTTTCGACATTCCATCTTAGAACCACATTTAAGGTATCCTAAGTAGGTTCGCATTTAAGATATCCTAGAACTTACAAAATATGAAGAATTGATTAGACAACCTGGATACAAATGGAACTATATATTCCTTAATCTAAGGTCAAGAGGGGGTTATACTGTAGACTCCACGTTGATAATTAAGATTGCATGCGATGATTACATTGCATACACTTGTTCATAAATAGCATATGATTTCTAAATTGTTTATGCTTGAGGTAGTAATAAGCATATTGCATTTCCATCTCACTAAATTGTGGTTTTTCTCACTCCTTCGTAGACTATTTTGCTAGGTAACCTCATAAGAATAGGATGGGATAAGGATGGTGTGAATGAGAGTTATTCAACTCTTAGACAATTCTCATAGAATCCTAGAAGGTTAAGTTGTAACGTAGGTAGTAATTATAGTATCTTAGTTATGGGTATGCTTTCTTTTTCTTGAATTGGAATAAACTACCAATTTTATTGCTTAGTAAGAGATACTGACTCTCTATGATTCTATCGATATGTGAGAAGTCGAGATTCCATAATTATTTTCATATTATGAAGTGTATATGTATACTATGATTTGTTAAAATAATTATAGGGTAAATATTGCAAATGATACCTAAACTTTGGCAAAATATGCAGGCACCTAAACTTTAAAATTAATCATTTTAGCACATAAAAAAACTTTTTGTGTATACTAATCAATATCGCGAAGGTAGTGTTAGCATGTACGAAAAGTTCTTTTTGGTACTAAATTTATCAATTTTAATGTTTAGGTACCTAATTGCATATTTTTCCAAAGTTCAAGTACAATTTACAAACATTAACCCATAATTAAATGTTTCAATAGAGTCTTGTGAACTTTGAACTCATGAGATAACTCTCATGTAAGAATTGCACACATGGCATGAGAATTTTAGTAGTTTTAACTAAGGCCCCTTTAGGGTTAATACACTTAGAGTGAAATCAACCATACATCTAACATTTCAAGTGTAAAAAAATAAATTAGACTTTGTTGCAACCAAACCTAGTACAAAGCTATAAACTCTAACCATCCTACTTCTAATCCTTCCAAACTAATCATATCATAAACAATACCTAGACCAACACTATTGATCTACCCTATCCCTTATTTCCTTAAACTCTTTCTAATTAATTAAATCAAAGTTATTCCAAATCCTAATCGACTATAACGCCTTGAAATTTTTGCAATAATATTAAACCTTTGACTAGAGCATACTTGATAAATATTTTAGAGACCCTGAAAATTGAATTAAAGATTTCAAAAATAAATTATACTGACCTAACGAACCATGCTTAGACCAGGAAGAATAATTTAAATCACAAAGCCTCAAGAGTTTTGTTAGAATTTTGATAGCCTTAGAAATGTTAAAACTTAAGAAAAACAGTAGAGATGAATCCAATAATTCTTGAACCAAGAACTTATCTCAATAATTCTTCCAATAAACTATAATATCAATATTTTCATATGTTATATGATCCAATTATTTCATCATAATTGATTTTTGCAATCAACCCCTGCTTTATAAACATAATAGTAAAAATCCAACTAAAGCTTAACTTGTTGGTTTTGTTTGAATCAAATCAAGCCAAATCACACATTAAACCCTCTACTTATCCATCATGGTTGACCATACTTATGTCTTATCAACCATGGACACTTTCATTTGCATTAATTGAGCAACAATTAAAACAACTACTGGTATGAGCTCATACTTGTGAGGTACAACTACCAACAACTACTTTTCATTATCCTTTAAATAAGCCACTTGATACATTAAACAACAATAGTATAATTCAAATTTATTCTCTCATTCTCTCCTCATAAAAATGGTCACTTCTTCCCCTACATGTACATATACACATGTCAAATCTCTCTCTCTTATTTTTCGTCTTAAACTTTCTCAATCTCCTCTCTTTACCTTCTTCCAATATACGTTGGTTATCCCTCTCTTTCCATTCTATTTTCTTTCTTCATTTTCCCTCATCTTCTCCATGCCAAGTCTCTTCTTTCTCCTTCAAATTTCCAAGGAAAGATGAAGAAGCTAAAAGGATCAAGAGATTTCAAGGATCAGATCCAAGTAAGTTATCTAATCCTTTTCATAAAGAATGAGTTACAGAACATGTTATATTTATAAACACTTAGAATATGTACATGAAGTTTTATGATCATCAACTTAAGACCATTATGTAAGCAAGGAAAACATTTCATTTTCCCCATGTTCTTAATATGCCAAAACATGTAAGAAAGAAGAAGGAAAGAATTTCAAAATTTACCCAACCTTCATGAAGTT